>SKCR01051970.1:0-30765 GCA_019454045.1 Zanthoxylum bungeanum | reverse complement strand
ATGCGGGTTGCGATGCTGACTTAAGCATGACGTAAGTAATGACGTGTTTCAATGATGAGTGTCGGCAGTATGTGATGGTGACACATGTCCGGCGTACGTTAGCAGATGTTGACATGTGGCAGACACATGATAGCAAAACTTCTCTGATTAGTCCACGTATCTGGCGTATGTTAGCATTCTCCGGCGCACGTTAGCAAACACCGTATTTTAGCACGGCGTATTTTAGCAAGAAATTTACATGTTTGTCCTTTTTGTCCGTTTTCTGCTGTTTTCGCCCCGAATTGATTCTAGAGAGTCCTGTTATTTTATTTATCTAAAAAATACCACAAAACACATCAAAATATTCACAAAAATCAAGAAACTATACAATATATTAAGTCAAATGAGTGGGAAACAGTGACCTATTTACCACTCATCAACCCCCAAACCTAACATTTTGCTAGTCCTCGAGCAAAATAATAAAATAACATAAACATCTTTAAAATAAAATTAAACTAAGCCACTTTCGTAGGGATCACAGTTGCATTTAGCATATGCAACAAGCCTTTAAACCCCTAGGTGTCCCTAGTGGACAAGTTGTAGTCTCGTGAGGGCTTACAGCGACGATACCCACAAACGTCAATATAAAACTAATGCACACAAAAGCAAAAAGACAAGAGAAAAGAGAATAAACAAGTTAGTGACTAAACAAGTGAAACTTCTTATCCAAGTTAGTAGTTGTTTTATTTCTTTCTAAATTACCAAATAAGTAAATTCTCCGATTATTTTTACCATTCTCCATATACACAGCCAATAAAGTATTAATCAACTCATTGTGCCCACAATATTCATATGTGTAGTTGAAAAAAGAGTAATATTTTTGTCCTAAAGTTGTATCAGACTTCACACCTTTTTTAAGATATGGAATATTTTTTTGATTTTTCTAATTTTTTTTATTTTTATACAATATCTTTCATCCATGTAGCAAGCTTTGGGCCAGTAACTCCCGAACCAATTGGGTTTAGGGCACTAGGTGTTAAAACACCCTTAAAGACTTAATTACTCGGATTTCGGATATATAAATTTTTTATAACATCTTTAATCCATGTAGCGAGCTTTGGGCCAGTGACTCCCAAACCAGTTGGTTTTAGGGCACTAGGTGTTAAAACACCCTTAAAGACTTAATTACTCGGATCTCAGACGTTTTTTTATCTCATCACTTTTTTAGATGATTCCTTCAATTAAACTAGAGCACTGAATATTACAAACTTTTTAATTACATCTCATGTCTGTATGTTACCATGCATGTTGATAATACCTGTCAACTGAGCATATGAAGATCCATTTTAGTCAGTTTTATGGAGAATTCACAAATTAAATAATTCAAAATGAAATAAACAAAAATTAACTTGTAATGAAATAGGTTGAGATACGTCTCAGGAGTGGAAATTCCTTACACAGCTATCTCACACCAATTTCACCAGATTAATCAAATTAAAAACATAAAAACAAAATATTTTTTATTTTTTATAAAAATTTTAATTTTTTTTTTGAATTTTTTGAAAATTTTAGACTAAAAATCAAATAAAAACAACATAATAAAAACAAGATACTAGTAAACTATTCCCCTCCCCCAAACCTAAATGAGACATTGTCCCCAATGTCTTAAAAAGTAGAAGAAGAATTTAGAAAACAGTACATGGTTAACTGAAATTCTACATCTAAAATGAAAATTAAAGGTTAAGATCCAGATTTATTCGACGCTTTTTACCACGATCATTATCAGACCAGTTTATCTTGGAAATGATAGGGTCAATTTGTGGTTCAAATGCTAAGATTTGGTCAATTAAATCTTGGGCAGTTCTGGCAATAAAGATGAGTTCTTTTATAGGTTTTGATACGAATCCATTTCTCTGGGCATCATCAAGAAATACACAAAGAAAATCATAAAATCCATCAGCGTTGAATAGTCCAATCGGTTTCTGGTGTATGTTCAAGTTCGCCAAAGATAATACTGTAAAAATTTCCTCCATCATGCCTAAGCCACCAGACAAAACAATAAAAGCACCAGCATAGTTAATCATTTCCATCAGTCATTCAGACATACATGGCATGATTAATTCCTCTCTGTTTGATGGTCCTATAAAATTCGCATCTGCCAAAGGTTTTGGGATGATTCCCAAGACTTGACTGCCTCCTTTATGTACAACCCTTGAAACTATCCTCATTAGTCCAAGATTGCCACCGCCATATACTAAGTGCATATTCCTTTCAACTATGACTCTACCCAATTCATGTGCTGCAGCTACAAATTCTGGTTTAAAACCAACACTAGTACCGCAAAACACACAGATGTTTACAACTCGTCTTCTTCAAGTAGCTTCCATTTTTTGTATGTATTTCTCAGCTCTGGATGTTTTCCAGAGTGCAATGATGAGCTGAATTTATAAAACCTGAAAAAGGATGAGTAAAAATAGCACTAATACCTGCGAAATGATAATTATTAGTTAAACAGTGAAATATATCGTGAAAGTCAAAAAGTCTGGATCCTGTCGGAGAAAATAAAAGAAAATAGCAAAACAAATCACAATTATTAGAAAAATACAAAGACATAATAATATTTACAAGAAGTAAAGGCTTGATTGACGTCTATGTGTCAGGGACAAGCTTCCCATCCAATTTTATTTTAAATTGGCAAACAAGGTCTTTTAAAGTCAGATTCTTGATGAGCGGAAAATATATCAATATTTACCGCCCCTTTTACTTATTATATTGTTTAGTTTATCGGGTTTGATGAACGTTTTGATATGTTTTAGTTTATTTTGCAGATAAAATAATATTAGGACTCAATGAAATCATTTAGGATGAAATATGAGTCAAATAAGGGCAAAAATTGGACTTGACATATTAATTTTGGAGATTGGAAACTTGAAAGGGCGTTTTAACGAAGTGTAGTTTTGGAAATTCCAGTTTTGTGCATCTGTCGTATTTTGGGCAAAACTTTTTACTCCGATATCGGATTGAGCTGATTCAAGTTCCAGATTAAAGAAGACGCAAAGATATACAGCTTTGAAAGATAAAATAATTTCGAATTCTGAAGATTTCATGACCGAAATTGATGAACCATCCAGAAGTGTGTTGTGTGTAATTATTAAAGTCATTTTCAAAGCAAAAAAAAAATAAATTAATAAATAAATTATCAAATTATCAAATCATCACCAAACATGATAAGCAATTAGTGGAGTAATTAGTGGAGCAATTAATAATTGATTTGGTAGATGATTTGATGGAGGCAAAATTTTGCCTATAAATACCAAGCCATTTCATTTTTTAAAATTCATACTTTCTTCTTTGAAATTCCTAAAGAATAAATAAGAAGATTGTATCTTGTTTGTTTATTTATAACTTTCAGTAATTAATTTCCGCTTTCGCACTTGCTTTTCTTTATTTTTCAGTTTTTACTTTCCGCAATTTACTTTTACGCACAATCCTTTCCTTTCTTTACTTTTGCAGTTTTTATTTTTCAAGCAATGAGGAGGTAATTCCCCTTTGCTGGGGTGAAAGGTAAAGCTTTTATTATTGTTATTTAGATTAATCTCCCTTAATTATAATATATAAATTATTTAAAACTTGACTTAATGAGGATACCGCTATATTGGCTGGTTGGTAATTAATTATAAATTGGTTTTAACCTGACTAAGTATGGATACCGCCTGGTTGGTCGGTTGGTAATTAATTATTAATTTGACTTAATCAGGATACCGCCTTTATGGCTGGTTGGTAATTATCACATAAAGTTAATATATTATATTAAGGGAGATATCTAAAATAGTAGTAATAAAAATTGATCCTCTAACCCCAACATTTTCTTTTATTGTACTTTTACTTTATTTAATTTCAGTAATTTACTTTTCAGCAATTTATTCTTCAGCAATTTACTTTTATTTTTTTACTTTTTACTTTTTACTTTTTACTTTTTACTTTTTACTTTTTTACTTTTCAGCAATTTACTTTTCAGTATTTAATTTCAGTATTTTACTTTATGTCTTTTATTTTATTTAAATTTTTACTACCCGTAAATATGTGTCGTAACTAAGCTAGTTATCTGGGGTTGTGATGAAATCCAATATCACCGGTTTATAAGGGGTTAGATTATAGCTTGGGTAATATAAAGATTTATTTATTGAGTCTTAATCTTAATGCTCTTTCATTAACTGGCCATTAATAAAATTAAACTGGGAAACTTAAAATGAACTAGACATAGAGATTTTAAGTTTAAGACCTTAGACTCAATAGTCCACGATCTTCCTTGAGGATAGATAACCCTTTAATAGATTTCCTTACAAGATATACATATACCTGTCGGGCGGGGGTAGCCATAATTGGAACTTAAACTTAATGAATCCAGATAATTTAGTTGACATAGTCATATGGTTCAATTGGGTTAAACTGGGTATTTGTGTCTGACCATCGACAGAGGCTTACACATAATTTAGTGTTCCAGGTTAATAAATCAATATATTACCCAACTTTAAGATAACCACTTCATCTTTAAATGATATTGGAAGAAATCAACCCTAGATAGTTTTTAATATTGAATTTTCTTAAAACCTACTTTCGAACAATTTTATTTACTTGTTTTTAAATTTAGAATCCTCACCATTTCAAATCAATCAAACAACCTGTTAGATACTAGTAATCATTTGACCTCATAAAATTAATAGATTAGATATTAAGTCCTCGTGGGATCGATATTTTTATACTACTTGAACGATACGTGCGCTTGCGTTATACGTGTGTGTTTACGCCGGTCAAGTTTTTGGCCCGTTGCCGGGACTTATTTATCTTTTAATATTAGTTTAGGGGTTAGATACGTTACTTGTATCTAATTTCTTTTTACTTATTGTTTTTGTTTTCTTGTGTTTCAGGTTCTCAAAAAGTACATGAGACGAACCAGAAGCTTTGAACTCCGACCGCTTGACCCAGAAATTGAAAGAACCATCAGACAGTTGAGAAAGGAAAGGTGAGAAGGCCAAGAAGCAATCATTAACATGGAACCTGAACCGTTGGAGGTTGCACCACCAATTCCCATTCGAGACAGAACCATTCCGGTGGTTGACAGACTCATTTCCTGTATTGTACTTCCTCCCTTACCAGCAAATGCGTGTGACATCAAAACATGCATTCAGAGATGATTCAGCAGTCAGTTCAGTTCGGGGGGAATGCAACTGAAGATCCTAATGCCCACATCAGTAACTTCCTGGAAGTTTGCGGTACTTTCAACTACAACAGAGCATCAGAAGAAGCAATGAGACTGCGAGTTTTTTCCATATTCCCTGAAAGACAGAGCTAAAGCTTGGCTACATTCACTACCAGCAGGTTCTATCACAACTTGGAACACTTTAGCCACCAAATTTCTTGCAAAGTACTTTCCACCAGCCAGAACCGGAAAGCTGAGGAATGACATCACATCCTTTGTACAACAAGATTCAGAATCCCTCTGCGAATCTTGGGAAAGGTATAAAGATTTGCTCCGGAAATGTCCTCACCATGAGATTCCAAAATGGCTTCAAGTCCAAACATTCTATAATGGGCTTTCTGGAATAATGAGAACCACAATTGATGCTGCTGCTGGAGGAGCCTTTGATGGAAAAAGGAGAAGATCAAGCCTGGGACCTAATCGAAGAAATGGCCAACAACAATTCCTTGTGGCCAACAGAAAGGAGCATGATCTAAAGAATTGCAGGAATTTATGAAAGTGGAGCCAATACAGCAGTCAACGCCAAGCTAGATCAGATATGCAAATTCATGGAGACTCTTACCACTGGATCCACAAGTTCACCATATGGAGGAGCACCAGAGTCGAACCAATTGAAGAGACGGTGAATTATGTCAACAATTTCAACAGACAGGGAACAATCCATATTCCAACACCTACAACCCAGGGTTGAGGAATCATCCTAATTTTTCATGGAGCAACAATTCAGGCCAACAGCAGAACTATCCACCACCTGAATTCCAGCAACAGAACAAAAGCCAGGAGTAGGCAAATGAACCAAGAATAACAAAGTGTTGGACCCACTTGAAAAAGATAGAAGCAAAACACGACTCTCAAGCAGCAAGATATGATACTATGTTTCAATATCAAGCAGTAAGATATGATGCTATATTTCAATCCCAAGCAGCATTAATTCAAAGTCAATCTACTTCTATTAAAGCACTGGAGAATCAAATTGGACAACTGGCAAATGCTCAGAGTTACAGACCGCCATGTACCCTTCCTAGCAACACAGAGCCAAATCCAAGAAACATGGGGAAGAAGCAATGTCATGCCATCATGTTAAAAAGCGGTACTGAAATAAAAAAAGATGTTGGAGCCAAAACAGCTACTGAGGAAGTTCCAAAAGAAACAAAGCAACAGATGGAGGAAAAAGAAGCAAATGAAAAAGAACAGATCATTCCACCTCCACCTTTTCCTCAACGTCTTCAGAAGAAAAAATTGGACAAGCAGTTTTCTCGGTTCCTGAAGATCTTCAAAAAGCTGCATATCAACATTCCATTTGCAGAAGCATTGGAAAAAATGCCCAGTTATGTCAAATTCATGAAAGACATTCTTTCACGAAAACGGAGATTGGGAGACTATGAAACAGTAGCATTAACGGAAGAATACAACGCCATCATTCAGAGAAAACTTCCCCCGAAGTTGAAAGATCCTGGCAGTTTCACTGTCCCATGTACCATTGGAGAACATTACATCGGTAAGGCTTTATGTGATCTAGGTGCGAGTGTTAACTTGATGCCTTTTTTATTTTCAGGAAATTGCAGATTGGAGAAGCAATGCCTACCTTAGTTTCATTGCAAATTGCTGACCGAACACTCGCATTTCCAAGAGGTGTTGTTGAAGATGTGTTGGTCAAAGTAGACAAACTAATTCCCTAAATGTACATTCTGGTTGCTGGTCAAATGGGTTGAAGCGATTGTTGTACATTTTGCTCGAGGACTAGCAAAATGTTAGGTTTGGGGGTGTGATGAGCGGAAAATATATAAATATTTACCGCCCCTTTAACTTAATATTTTGTTTAGTTTCTCTGGTTTGATGAACATTTTGATGTATTTATTTTAGTTTATTTTGTAGATAAAATAATATCGGGTCTCAATGAAATCATTTAGGATGAAATATGGGTCAAATAAGGGCAATTATTGGACTTGATATTTTAATTTTGGAGATTGGAAACTTGAAATGGCGTTTTTGACAAAGTGCAGTTTTGGAAATTCCAATTTTGCACATCTGTCGTATTTCGGGCATAACCTTTTACTCCGATATCGGATTGAGCTGATTCAAGTACCAGATTAAAGAATACTCAAATATCTACAATTGAAAGAAAAGACAAACTATTTTCGAATTCTGAAGATTTCATGACCGAAATTGATGAATCATCCAGAAGTGTGTTGTGTGTAATTATTAAAGTCATTTTCAATCATTTTCAAAGCAAAAAAAAATAAATAATAAATAAATAATAAAATTATCAAATCATCACCAAACATTATAAGCAATTAGTGGAGCAATTAATAATGAATTTGGTGGAGTAATTAGTGGAGAAATTAAAAATGGATTTGGTGGAGAATTTGATGGAGGCAAAATTTTGCCTATAAATACCAAGTCATTTCATTTGTAAAATTCATACTTTCTTCTTTGAAATTCCTAAAGAATAAATAAGAAGATTGTATCTTGTTTGTTTATTTATAGCTTTCAGTAATTAATTTCCGCTTTCGCACTTTCTTTTCTTTATTTTTCAGTTTTTACTTTCCGCAATTGACTTTTACGCACAATCCTTTCCTTTCTTTACTTTTGCAGTTTTATTTTTCAAGCAATGAGGAGGTAATTCCCCTTTGCTGGGGTGAAAGGTAAAGCTTTTATTATTTCTATTTATATTAATCTCCCTTAATTATAATATATAAACTATTTAAAACTTGACTTAATGAGGATACCGCTATATTGGCCGGTTGGTAATTAATTATAAATTGGTTTTAACCTGACTAAGTATGGATACCGCCTGGTTGGTCGGTTGGTAATTAATTATTAATTTGACTTAATCAGGATACCGCCTTTATGGCTGGTTGGTAATTATCACGTAAAGTTAATATATTATATTAAGGGAGATGTCTAAATAGTAGTAATAAAAGTTGATCCTCTAACCCAGCATTTTCTTTTATTGTACTTTTACTTTATTTAATTTCAGTAATTTACTTTTCAGCAATTATTCTTCAGCAATTTACTTTTATTTTTTTACTTTTTACTTTTTACTTTTTACTTTTACTTTTTACTTTTTTACTTTTCAGCAATTTACTTTTCAGTATTTAATTTTCAGTATTTTACTTTATGTCTTTTATTTTATTTAAATTTTTACTACCCGTAAATATGTGTCGTAACTAAGCTAGTTATCTGGGGTTGTGTGATGAAATCCAATATCATTGGTTTATAAAGGGTTAGATTATAGCTTGGGTAATATAAAGATTTATTTATTGAGTCTTAATCTTAATGTTTTTTCATTAACTGGCCATTAATAAAATTAAACTGGGAAACTTAAAATGAACTAGACATAGAGATTTTAAGTTTAAGACCTTAGACTCAATAGTCCACGATCTTCCTTGAGGATAGACATAGACATATGGTTCAATTGGGTTAAACTGGGTATTTGTGTCTGACCATCGACAGAGGCTTACACATAATTTAGTGTTCCAGGTTAATAAATAATCAATATATTACCCAACTTTAAGATAACTACTTCATCTTAAAATGATATTGGAAGAAATCAGAACCCTAGATAGTTTTTAATATTGAATTTTCTTAAAACCTACTTTCGAACAATTTTATTTACTTGTTTTTAAATTTAGAATCGGCATCATTTCAAATCAATCAAACAACCTATTAGATACTAGTAATCATTTGACCTCATAAAATTAATAGATTAGATATTAAGTCCTCGTGGGATCGATATTTTTATACTACTTGAACGATACGTGCGCTTGCGTTATACGTGTGTGTTTACGCCGTTCAAGTTTTTGGCGTCGTTGCCGGGGAATTAGTTTGTCTATTTTGACCAGCACATCCAATGATTCAAAAGTGGTGATCAAATTCCTGAAAAAAGAACATTTTCACTCGGTTCGGAACACCTCGTGCAATCATCAGTGATGGTGGCTCTCGTTTCTACAACAGATACTTCGATGGACTCCTATCCAAATACGGAGTTACTCACAAGGTTTCCACAGCTTACCATCCACAGTCAAATGGACAGGTTGAGGTTTCAAACAGGGAAATCAAAAGAATCCTAGAAAGAACCGTTGGATCAACAACAAGAAGGACTGATCAACAAAACTAGATGATGCATTATAGGCCTACCGGACAGCTTACAAGACACCCATTGGTATGTCCCCATATCGATTGGTGTTTGGGAAAGCGTGACATCTGCCAGTTGAGCTTGAGCACAAGGCATACTGGGCAGTGAAGAAGTTGAATTTTGATTCACAAGCTGCAGAAGAGAAGAGACTTCACCAACTCAACGAATTGGAGGAATTTCGCCTACAGGCTTATGAGAATGCCAAATTGTACAAGAAAAAGACCAAAAAATGGCATGACCGAAAAATAGTGCACAGACAGTTGGAACCAAGGCAACAGGTGTTGTTGTACAACTCAAAGTTGAAACTTTTCCCTGGAAAGTTGAAATCTAGGTGGGCAGGTCCATTTATGATCACTCAGGTTTTACCTTATGGAGCGGTTGAGTTACTGGATCCTAATACCAACAACACATTCAAAGTTAATAGTCAGCGTGTCAAGCACTACTGGGGAGAATCATTTGAGCGACAAAAAGAAAGTGTTACACTTTCAGATCCAGCTTAACGTTCGAGAAGTCAAGTCTGGTTGACGACTCTACTGGGGAGAATCATAGTCAGCGTGTCAAGCACTACTGAGTCATGTTGTCCAAAGGATGTGATGTCATTACTCAGCTTTGCAGTTCTGGATGGTGGAAAATACTTTACAAGGAATTTGGTGGCTAGAGTGTTTCAAGTTGTGATGGAACCTGATGGTAGTGAATGTAGCCAAGCCTTAGCTCTCTCTTTCAAGGAATATGGGAAAACACGCAGTCTCATTGCTTCTTCAGCCGCTCAGTTGTAATTGAAAGTGCCACAAACTTCCAGGAAGTTGCTGATGTGGGCATTAGGATCTTCAATTGCATTCCCCCCAAACTGAATTGATTGTTGTATCATCTGAATGCATGTTTTGATGTCACACGCATTTGCTGGTAAGGGAGGAAATACAATACATGAAATGAAGTCTTCAACAACCGGAATAGTTCTGTCTCGAATGGGAATTGGTGGTGCAACCTCCAAAGGTTCAGGTTCCATGTTGATCAGTGCTTCTTGGCCTTCTCGCCTTTCACTTCTCAACTGTCTGATGGTTCTTTCAATTTCTGGGTCAATCGGTCGAATTTCAAAGCTTCTGGTTCATCTCATGTAGTGTTTGAGAACCTCATATACAAGAAAACAAAAATAATAAGTAAAAAGAAATTAGACACAGGTAAAGATATCTAACCCCAAAACTAATAGTGAAAGATAAATAAGTCCCCGACAACGGCACCAAAAACTTGACGGCGTAATCACACACGTATAACACAAGTGCACGTATCGTTCAATTAGTATAAAAGTATCGATCCCACGAGGACTTATTACCTAAGCTATTAATTTATGAAGCCAAATTTTGACAAGTATCTAATAGATTGGTTGTTGATTGGATGATGACTTTAAACTAAAGACGAATAAATAAAACAGTACGAAAGTAAATTAAGGGAAAATTCAATATTAAGGAACTATCTAGGGTTGTGAATCCTTCCAATATCTTTTTAAGATGAAGTGGTTATCTCATGTTTATGTAATATATTGGATTACTAACCTAGAACACGAAATTATGAAAAAGCCTCTTTCGATGGTCAGCTGCAAATACCCAGTGTAACCCAATTAATCATATGTCTATGTCAACCAAGTTACCTGAATACATTAAGATTAAGTTCCAATTGTGGCTACCCCCTCCCGACAGGTATATGTCTTTCCTGTAAGGAAATCTATTAAGGGTTATCTATCATCAAGGAAGATCATGGGCTATTAAGTCTAAGGCTGAAACCTATAATTCCTTGTCAAGTTTATTTTAAGTTTACCAAATCAATCTTATTAATGGCCAGTTAACAAGAAGCAATAAGCTTAAGACTTAATAAATAAACCTTTATATTACCCAAGAGATGAAATAACCCCTTATAAACCACTGATATTGGAATTCATCACAACCCCAGATAATGGTTTAGTTACAACACATATCTAAGGCTAGTAAAAGCTTAAATAAAGTAAATGACATAAAGTAAATGCTGGAAATTAAAAAGGTAAAAATACAATAAAAGAAAATGATGGGGGTTAAAGGATCCACTTTTATTACTTCTATTTTAGATATCTCCCTTATTATAATATATTAACTTTGCGTGATAATTACCAACCGACCATAAGGCGGTATCCTGATTAAGTCAAATTTATAATTAATTCCATCCGACCATACATGCGGTATCCATGTTTAGTCAGTTTTAAAATCAATTTTAAGATTAAGTCCAACCGACCATAAAGGCGGTATCCTATTAAGTCAGGTTTTAAATAGTTTATATTATAATTAAGAGAGATTGATCTAAATATTAGTAATAAAAACTTGACCTTTAACCCCAGTAGAGGGGAGTTACCTCCTCATGCTGAATAAAGAAAATAAAAACTGAAAAGTAAAGAAAAGAAAGTACTATTATAAAAAGTAAATAAAATTAAATGCTGAAAGCTGTAAATAAACAAACAAGATACAATCTTCTTAGTATTCTTAAGGAATTCCTTAGAAGAAAGTATAAGTTTACAACTGAAATTCAGCCTCAATTTTTAGGGAAATTTTGTGCCTCCGCATCGCGATGAGTGAAACTTTACGCGTCGCGACGTGCCATTGATGTTGGACGCATGGCACGGGCTTCGCGGAGATGGTGACACGTGGTGTCGACAGAATTATTAACTAAATTATTGGCTTGGCGTCGCGACGTATAAGGGCGTGGGCGTCGTGAAGCTGATGTAAGCATGACGTAAGCAATGATGTGTTTCAATGATGAGTGTCAGAAGCATGTGATGGTTACACGTGTCCGGCACACGTTAGTAGATGTTGACATGTGGCGGGCGCATTGATCGGTGGGTAATCACACGCGTATAACGCAAACGCACATATCGTTAAAGTATTATAAAAAGTATCCATCCCACGAGGACTTAAAACCTAAGATATTAATTTTTATGAGGCCAAATGATTACTAGTATCTAACAGATTGATTGTTTGATTAGGTGGTGACTTTTAAAAAAAAGTAAATAAAATTACGCGAAAGTAAATTAAGTGAAATTCAATATTAATAAACTATCCAGGGTTGTGATTTCTTCCAATATCTAATTAAAGATGAAGTGATTATTTCATGTTTGTGTAATATATTGTTTTACTAACCTGAAACACAAAATTATGCAAAAGCCTCTGTCGATGGTCAGATGCAAATACCTAGTATAACCCAATTGAACTATATATCTATGTCAACCAAATTACATGGATTCATTAAGTTTAAGTTTCAATTATGGCTACCCCGCCCGACAGGTATATGTCTATCATGTAAGGAAATCTATTAAAGGGTTTTCTATCCACAAAGAATATCGTGGGCTATTAAGTCTAAGGCTAAAACCTAAAATTCATTTGTCAAGTTTATTTTAGATTTACCAGATAAATCTTATTAATTGTAGGCACTGAATTTTTGCAGATAAGTCTCTATGATGAGTCTCATTTAGAGGCACTACCTTTTATGTCACGGAAGTCGCGGGAAACAGACGTTGGAAGGGGAAATTCAGAATAAGTATGTCATCAGATTCATTTCACAAGTTCACTGTTTTCGTTCGTGCTGCGTTCGTGACCACGTTCGAACGTCAAGTAGATTGCGGGCGTTTATGTAGCGTTCGAATCGGCGTTCGAACGGTGTCGGTATTTCTGATTTTGCTACTAGCCTCACATCCAATCCCAATTAGCCCACCAAAGCCCATAAAACATATCCATTAATAAAATACATATTTAACACATGACAAAATTAAATAAAATCTAAAAATCATATACCAATTTAAAATAAAATCATGCCTAATTAAAATCAATCAAGATTATTATATTCTAACTAAACAAATATCATGCCTAAACAAAACAAATTAAATATATCATATTCCTAATCTAGCCAAGACATGTCTCCCAATCAAATATATGAACTTCCTAATTAAGCATAATCTCGTCTCCAATCAATCTTGTGTTTTCCTTACATAACACCAAATCATATCCTCCTTTAATGCACAAATCCCTTCCTTGTCAAGCAAGGATTCACCCATCCCCTTTGTCTATAAAAGAAACACATTGCCAAGACACTTCCCCCTCTCCAATTCACGCACAGACAGTAAGAAAAAGCCCTAGTCCTCAGGACCAAAACAAGAACAAGCATCAAAGAATTCTCCTTTCATCCCTCACTCTCCATAACCGAAAACATCAAGCCCCCTAAACACCTCCCCATAGCCGAGAATCATCACCCAAAACAGTCCCCTAACGCCACCAAAATTGCATCACCGAAATAGTCACAAAGCCCCACTGTAATCACCGCAAAACACCCTCCCTGAAACTGCCTAACATCACCGAATAAACTGCCATAAAACCGCACTGTACCTACCGAGAAATAGCAGCCCTGCACCCCTGAAATTACGGAAAAACACACCCAAAACAGTAGCCTAAATATAGAAAACACAGTGAAGGCAAATCAGCAGTAAAACAACAGTAAAACAGCAGCAAAACAACAGCGAAACGGAGCAAAAACGGTAGCTTGAGCAACAAAACAGCGAGAGAAAATGTTGAACCAGTGAACCGGAGGAGTTGCGGAGCATCCACCTTCCGACGACTGCGTACGATACTTCCGACAGTCGACATAAAAGGTTAGACCTGATGGCACTTTTCGTATTTATTTTTATTCATCTTTTAATCGTTTTAGTTATTTATTTCATATGAGAGTCGTTCATGGATGCATGTTGTGGCTTTGAATAAAATGGAAAATATGTCACCTCTTGTGGTATATAGGATGGAAACCCAAACATAAATTATGTATTCGAATCCGAATGGACAGTAGTGCGGTCTGTACTTGGGATACAACTCCACTACCACTTGAGCAAATGGCGTATATTTTGTTTTATATTGTTTTGATTCGTTTATTATCCGTTATTTAAATTTTGCTTGTTATTTGTTTGTGTAATGATGAGATAAAGCGTATGGGCTTAGTAAGTTGGATTAAAGGTCCTCCGCTTCGAGGGGTTAAAATCCTTTACCACGATGCTTTGCCGCGCCGGATGATATATTCGGTTGAATGTAAGATGTGTTCAATCGGGTATACGAAGTCCGATATTGTTGTCTTTATTTTTTTTTGCATTATGATATTAGCGCATGGGCTTAGTAAGTTTGATTAAAGGTCCTCCATTTCGAGGGTTTAAAATCCTTTACCACGATGCTTACTGCGCCGGATGACGTATATTCGGTTGAATGTAAGATGTGTTCAATCGGGTATACAAAGTCCGATATCGTTGTCTTTATTCTTATATGCATTATTTCATTAGCGCATGGGCTTTGTAAGTTTGATTAAAGGGCCTCCATTTCAAGGGGTTAAAATCCTTTACCACGATGCTTCACCGCGCCGGATGACGTATATTCGGTTGAATGTAAGATGTGTTCAATCGGGTATACAAAGTCTGATATTGTTGTCTTTATTTTTATGTGCATTATGTTATTAGCCATGGGCTTAGTAAGTTGGATTAAAGGTCCTCCGTTTCGAGGGGTTAAAATCCTCTACCACGATGATTTGACGCGCCTCGTAGCCCGTTATTATTTATTAGGTGTCATCTATTCACCCGTTCACGTATGTGTCATGTTGTTTACTGTTTTTTTGTGGTCACTGCTGTAACCCCGTTCGAACGCATTTCAGAACGCTGCACGAACGTATGTTTTCTGTCTCAGTTTGTTCGAACGCGTTTACGAACGCTATATGAACGCAAACCTTCTATTTACCGTTCAAATGCGTTTACTAACGCTACTCGAACGCGCACGTATTTCCTTTGTTTTATCATGCATCAGGTCTGGTCCCGTTCGAACGCGTTCTCAAACGCTATACGAACTCGAACCTTCTGTTTACCGTTTGAACGCATTTACGAACGCTACTCGAACGTGAATGTATTTTGTTTCATCGGGTCATGTCCCGTTCGAACGCGTTCTCAAACGCTATACAAACGCGAACCTTCTGTTTACCGTTCGAACGCGTTTTCAAATGCTATACGAACGTGCATACACTGAACTGAGTCATTTACATCACATGTCATGCATAATTGTTTCTTAGGTGATTTCTCTTGTATCATGTAATCAATCATACTATTTATATCCCTGCATTTATCTATTTGATGTGTTCATGAGATGGTATTCAAGCATGATTAGGCCATTAATATGTTACTTGGTTTTTAGGCATGATTTAGCCTATTTGGTTGTTCATTTTCAAGCATGATTAGTCATTTATTTTGCGTTTGGAATTTTCATTATGTCTAGGTTGTTCTTTGTTTTCCGCATTATATGATCGAAGTATGTTCATGAGATTGCCGTGTGCTATTGCATGTTCGCCGTTATTCCAATTTGCTTTCATGCGTGATTGTACAATTATTATCTACTGGCATGCCTATGATCGAATATAATGTGCTTATGACATTGCATACTAGCCGTATTTATCTTTATGAATGCAAATTTGGACATAGATTATATGCAAATAGGTTGTATGCAAATTCAGACATAGGTTATATGCAAACTTAGATATGAGCCTTGTACTTATGCATGCGAACTTAGGAGTAAATTATCCTTGGAAATAAATGTTGCTTAGGCTTGGTTAAATTATTGCACAAATCATTTCATTACAAGTGGCATAAGTAAGGGACCATTCCGAACCCAACGGTTTGAGGTATTCCCTTGCGAGGGGTGAGTGCGTCCTTAAATCTTTGTCCCGGTTCACACCGAGTTGTGACTCCATCATTCTCTGGTTTAGTCCCCCGTGGGCTACTCCGTACTCCCAACCGGGCCGCGAGCCTGGAACAGCATGCGTCGCTCAGTTTATGTGTTCCCATAGTCTGGCGACTCCACTGGGGATAGAAAATCGACCCCGAAATAATATCTTGTAATATTATGATTTGTGTTTTAAGTTAACTGTGTCTATCGTAGGTTGAGGTGATTTAATCAAAGGCATTATTAAGGCTAGGTGATGGTTTTATGTCATCCTTCACTCACTACCTTTCTATAAGGAAAAGTTGTGAGGAGACCGAGATAATCATGTACTTGTAGCTTAGTGTGATGGACTAATTTGGAGGACTCGTTGTTTATTCCTGTCACCAAGCGATAAGAGCCTAAGAGGCTTAGGTACTTAAGAGAGCCTCGCTCCACCCTCCATTTGGGGAATCTACAATGGGAAATTCATTTGACAGTCAGTCACAGACCATAGCTCGTTGGCACGTACCTTAATGTATAAAAAAGGTGCGCTCACTTGGTCACTCGGACCCTTGAGTAGGGAGACCTAGTTGTGGGTAATCCTTCGTCAGCGAGAGCCTTTGTCCACACCCCCGTAAACCCGCATGTGAACCTTAGTAGAACTAATAAGAATTATTTACTTGTGCTTGTGTTTGGGAGCATTGTCGTTTGGATCCACTCGGACCTTTTGTCATGAGGTATGGGCTTGTTGGGCCATTTAAATTGGGACAAGAACGTATCTTATGATGATTGGGCCAAAAGCTTCTAAAACGCCAATGGGCCATTATATGTTTGTGTTTAGGAGCATTATCATTTGGATACGGTTGGACTTTTTGCCATGAGATGTGAACTTGTTGGGCCATTTAAACTGGGACGAGTTCACTCCTATGACAGTTAGCCCAAAAGCTTCTAAAATGATGATGGGCCGATTTACATGAAGATTTTAATGAGTTGATATATTCCTTGTATCGCATGCATCTCATTCATCTTATGCATACATATATCCTGTTAACAACCTCTATGTCCATAAAAGACATCACATATTCATGTTGGGTTAGGAAAGAGGGAAGACTCACTAAAAGACCGGTAATAGATATGAGTACATTCGATAACGAGGTATCCCGGATAGATCAGTTGGAAAATGGTTTCGCCAAAATTACTGAACAGTTGCAAGCCTTGACTACCGTTGTGGCTGGTATGACTGTACCCCGTGCTGGGGGAAATTCTGAGAATGTGAGGCGTGAGGAACCTCCGAATGGGTTGGGGGATGATATCCCCACTTTTGATGATGACATGGTAGAATATGTGACAGAAAGAATGATTGGGTCTCAGGCAGAATTTCAGAAGCTTCGGGATCAGGTAGAAACGGTTACCCGCAAAATGAGGGGTAAACCTGAAGAGTTGTTGGATTATGAGGCAATGACCTTCGAATAATAGTTGCCAGCTCAGTTCAAGATGTCGGATATGGCGAAGTTCAATGGGAATGGGGACCCGAGGGTCCATCTTCGACAATATATTTCAGTTATGAGTTCAGTGGGCTTGTCACAGCTCCAGGTGCAGAAAATATTTGGGATGTCACTTGAAGGGGCGCCGGGTAGTTTGGTATCACAACCTTGAGAAAAAAGGATAAGGAAGATTGGAGGGAATTGGCAGATTCATTTCTGAAACAGTATGTTACAGACTTGGAGATTGATTTGTCACTCTGTGATTTGGAGAACACTAAGTAGAAGCCGGAAGAAAGCATCAAGGAGTATGTAGACCGCTGGAGAAGCCAGCTTCTGAAGATGCAGACTCGGCCCTCAGAGAATGACCAAATCAAAATGATCATCAAGGGCACCAAGCCCTCCATTTATGGCAAGTTGAGGAGAATGACCTCCATAATTGCAGATTTTCGACAGTTGAGGGAAACTGTCATTGATATAGAAGAAGAAGAAGCTGAGAACAGAAAGTTCTATGGCCAGAATAGGAGGACTTTTGGGGGCATTCTGAGACCAAGCCCGTTGCTGCCGAAGTCGCTACCATCAGAAACAGACAATTCTCCAACCTTGGTAGACATTTGTCAAAGGTATTTGAAAAGTTGAAGGGAGAATGACTCTTAAAACCCTTAGAGCCTAAACCACTTCCAGATCCTATACCACCCAACCTTGACCTAAGCATGTATTGTCACTTCCATCAGAGGAGAGGCCACGAAACTGACAACTGTACCCGCCTTAGGCATGAAATCCAAAACCTCATTGATGCCCATAAAATACCTGATCCTGAGAAAGAACAACCCAACACACATCGGAACCCCCTACCAAATTACCACTCTGTTCCACCACCCACCTATATGATCAACTCTGGCCTACCCGAAAGCTTCATCCTCCAAGCTCTCAACCACCTAGCTTCCTTCATGAGGATAGGGGATGACAACGGTGAAGAAACATAGGCCGAGGAAGAAAGCAATGTTGTGGATGATGAAACTGTACTTCCTAGCTTATTTGATCACAATTCTACATTTTAATAAAGACATTGATTTTATCTACTTGTTCGAACCTGTTCTTAATAATAATAAAGACGTTCATTTTATTTACTTGCCTGAGTCTCTTCCTTCAACCTGCAACATGAGTATGTTTGATAAAAGCATTCAACCCTGGTACTATGATACTCAGCGATGTTTAGAACACAGGGAGTCCTCGGAAGAAGCAAGCAGAAAAGACAGGATATCCATTCAGAAATTGGGAAATGGGGCAGTGAGACTGTCAGACTTGGAAGGAAATGAGTTCACCAAGACGATCAATGTGGGTAGATTGAAAACAGTACTTTCCCTAAGGAAGAGAAGAATGGTCATCAAGGGAATTGGCGGAAGACCTAACCCAACGGGATGGGAAACTCATTGACGCATGCATGCATACACGTAACATATTTTGCATTCCTTTTTGTGTTTTGTGTTTGTTTTGTGTTCACGGGTTTTGAAGAAGAAAGAGAGAAAGCGGCAAATGAAAGCCAATCAGAAGCATCAATATGACATCAGCGGTTTGGGGACGAGTCCCAGGGTTGAGGCCCATATTAGTATCAGTATGGGGGTGAGGCCTATATCAGTATCAGTTTGGGGCGAGGCCCATATCAGTATCAGTTTGGGGCGAAGCCCATATCAGTATCAGTCTGGGGGCGAGGCCCATATCAGTATCAGTTTACGGTAAAGCCCATATCAGTATCAGTTTGGGGCGAGGCCCATATCAGTATCAGTTTGGGGCAAGGCCCATATCAGTATCAGTTTGGGGTGAGGCCCATATCAGTATCAGTCTAGGGGCTAGGCCCATATCAGTATCAGTTTGGGGACGAGGCCCATATCAGTATCAGTCTGGGGGCGAGGCCCATATCAATATCTGTTTGGGGGTCGAGGCCCGCATCAGCATAAGTTTGGGGATGAGTCCCAGGGCCAAGGCCCACATCAGTATCAGTTTGGGGATGAGTCTGGAAGGTCGAGGCCCATAGCAGTATCAATTTGGGGGGCGAGGCCCACATCAGTGTCAGTTCAGGGGCGAGGCCCACATCGGTATCGGTTTGAGGGTGAGGCCCACATCAGCATCATGCATCCATGCATACATGCATACATATCACATACATACAATTTTTATTTTGTTCGCAGGATTGTAGCGGTAAAGACCATCTCATCAAGTAACGATTCAAAAATAAGCCACCTTTCATCAAAAAATAGATGCCGGAAATGGCGCTCCAAAATGGAGCACACACAACAGATGCCGAAAATGGTGCTCCAAAATGGAGCACACACAACAGATGCCGAAAATGGAACTCCAAAAATGGAGCACGATTCGGGAATGAACCAGGGGTCGCAGCACCTCACCACCAAATCAACTCAACACATGGCAAGTCAAGTGGTAGCTGGCGAGCCAGGTAAGTAAAAATGCATTACATAACTTTGATATGATTGTCACTGTTACACATTACACAAGTCTCATCAAAGTGGGGGCGACTGTAGGCACTGCATTTTTACATATAAGTCCCTATGATGAGTCTCATTTAGAGTACCTTTTATGTCACGGAAGTCGCGGGAAACGGACGTCGGAATGGGAAATTCAGAATAAGTATGTCATCAGATTCATTTCACAAGTTCACTATTTTTGTTCGTGCTGCGTTCGTGACCACGTTCGAACGTCAAGCAGATTGCGGGCGTTCGTGTAGCGTTCGAATCGGTGTTCGAACGGTGTCGGTATTTCTGATTTTGCTGCTAGCCTCACATCCAATCCCAATTAGCCCACCAAAGCCCATAAAACATATCCAATTAATAAAATACATATTTAACACATGACAAAATTAAATAAAATCTAAAAATCATATACCAATTTAAAATAAAATCATGCCTAATTAAAATCAATCAAGATTATTATATTCCTAACTAAACAAATATCATGCCTAAACAAAACAAATTAAATATATCATATTCCTAATCTAGCCAAGACATGTCTCCAAATCAAATATATGAACTTCCTAATTAAGCATAATCTCGTCTCTAATCAATCTTGTGTTTTCCTTAAATAACACCAAATCATATCCTCCTTTAATACACAAATCCCTTCCTTGTCAAGCAATGATTCACCCATCCCCTTTGTCTATAAATGAAACACATTGCCAAGACACTTCCCCCTCTCCAATTCACGCACAGACAGTAAGAAAAAGCCCTAGTCCTCAGGACCAAAACAAGAACAAGCATCAAAGAATTCTCATTTCATCCCTCACTCTCCATAACCGAAAACATCAAGCCCCTTAAACACCTCCCCATAGCCGAGAATCATCACCCAAAACAGTCCCCTAACACCACCAAAATTGCATCACCGAAATAGTCACAAAGCCCCACTGTAATCACCGCAAAACACCCTCCATGAAACTGCCTAACATCACCGAATAAACTGCCATAAAACCGCACTGTACCTACCGAGAAACAGCAGCCATGCACCCCTGAAATTACCGAAAAACACACCCAAAACAGTAGCATAAATATAGCAAACACAGTGACCGCAAATCAGCAGTAAAACAACAGTAAAACAGCAATAAAACAGCAGTGAAACGGAGCGAAAATGGTAGCTTGAGCAGCGAAACAGTGAGAGAAAACGTTGAACCAGTGAACCGGAGGAGTTGCGGAGCATCCACCCTTCCGACGACTGCGTACGATACTTCCGACAGTCGACATAAAAGGTTAGACCTGAGGGCACTTTTCTTATTTATTTTTATTCATCTTTTAATCGTTTTAGTTATTTATTTCATATGATAGTCGTTCATGGATGCATGTTGTGGCTTTGAATAAAATGGAAAATGTGTCACCTCTTGTGGTATATAGGATGGAAACCCAGACATAAATTATGTATCCGAATTCGAATGGACAGTAGTGCGGTCTGTACTTGGGATACAACTCCATGTACCACTTGAGCAAATGGCGTATATTTTGTTTTATGTTGTTTTGATTCGTTTATTATTCGTTATTTAAATTTTGCATGTTATTTGTTTGTGTAATGATGAGATAAAGCGTATGGGCTTAGTAAGTTGGATTAAAGGTCCTCCGCTTCGAGGGGTTAAAATCCTTTACCACGATGCTTTGTCGCGTCGGATGATGTATATTCGGTTGAATGTAAGATCTGTTCAATCGGGTATACGAAGTCCGATATTGTTGTCTTTATTTTTTTTATGCATTATGATATTAGCGCATGGGCTTAGTAAGTTGGATTAAAGGTCCTCCATTTCGAGGGGTTAAAATCCTTTACCACGATGCTTTACTGCGCCGGATGACGTATATTCGGTTGAATGTAAGATGTGTTCAATCGGGTATACAAAGTCCGATATCGTTGTCTTTATTCTTATATGCATTATTTCATTAGCGCATGGGCTTTGTAAGTTGGATTAAAGGTCCTCCGTTTCAAGGGGTTAAAATCCTTTACCACGATGCTTCACCGCGCCGGATGACGTATATTCGGTTGAATGTAAGATGTGTTCAATCGGGTATACAAAGTCCGATATTGTTGTCTTTATTTTTATGTGCATTATGTTATTAGCCATGGGCTTAGTAAGTTGGATTAAAGGTCCTCCGTTTCGAGGGGTTAAAATCCTTTACCACGATGCTTTGATGCGCCTTGTAGCCCGTTATTATTTATTAGGTGTCATCTATTCACCCGTTCACGTATGTGTCATGTTGTTTACTATTTTTTTGTGGTCACTGCTGTAACCCCGTTCGAACGCATTTCAGAACGCTGCACGAACGTATTTTTTCTGTCTCAGTTTGTTCGTACGTGTTTAGGAACGCTATACGAACGCAAACCTTCTATTTACCGTTCAAATGCGTTTACTAACGCTACTCGAACGCGCATGTATTTCCTTTGTTTTATCATGCATCAGGTCTGGTCCCGTTCGAACGCGTTCTCAAACGCTATACGAGTTCGAACCTTCTGTTTACCGTTCGAACGCATTTACGAACGCTACTCGAACGTGAATGCATTTTGTTTCATCGGGTCATGTCATATTCGAACGCGTTCTCAAATGCTATACGAACGCGAACCTTCTGTTTACCGTTCGAACGCGTTTTCAAATGCTACACGAACGCGCATACACTGAACTGAGTCATTTACATCACATGTCATGCATAATTGTTTCTTAGGTGATTTCTCTTGTATCATGTAATCAATCATACTATTTATATCTCTGCATTTATCTATTTGATGTGTTCATGAGATGGTATTCAAGGATGATTAGGCCATTAATATGTTACTTGGTTTTTAGGCATGATTTAGCCTATTTGGTTGTTCATTTTCAAGCATGATTAGTCATTTATTTTGCGTTTGGAACTTTCATTATGTCTAGGTTGTTCTTTGTTTTCCGCATTATATGATCGAAGTATGTTCATGAGATTGCCGTGTACTATTGCATGTTCGCCGTTATTCCAATTTGCTTTCATGCGTGATTGTACAATTATTATCTACTGGCATGCCTATGATCGAATGTAATGTGCTTATGACATTGCATACTAGCCGTATTTATCTTTATGAATGCAAATTTGGACATAGATTATATGCAAATAGGTTGTATGCAAATTCAGACATAGGTTATTGACCGGCGTAAACACACACGTATAACGCAAGCGCACGTATCGTTCAAGTAGTATAAAAATATCGATCCCACGAGGACTTAATTCCTACTGTTGTTATTAATTATTGAATCTATTTATTTACAAATATCTAATTAAAGGGAGAAGAGAATGATTGTTTGATTGGTTGAAAGTGGTTTTACAAAATAAATAAATAAATAAAAAGACAAAAGAAAATACTAAGGAAAATAACAAAAGACACAAAGATTTAAGGTTGTGATTTCTTTTAATATTATTTTAAAGATGAAGTGGTTATCTTAAAGTTGGTAATATATTGATTTATTAACCTGGAACACTAAATTATGTGTAAGCCTCTGTCGATGGTCAGACACAAATACCCAGTTTAACCCAATTGAACCATATGTCTATGTCAACCAAATTATCTGGATTCATTAAGTTTAAGTTCCAATTATGGCTACCCCCGCCCGACAGGTATATTCCTATCCTGTAAGGAAATCTATTAAAGGTTATCTATCCTCAAGGAAGATCGTGGGCTATTAAGTCTAAGGCTGAAACCTAAAATCCCTATGTCTAGTTCATTTTAGATTTACCATATCAATCTTATTGGTGATCAGACAACAAGAAGCATTAAGCTTAAGACTTAATAAATAAACCTTTAAATTACCCAACTATAAAATAATCCCTTATAAACCGGTGATATTAAAAGTCATCACAACCTCAGAAAACTAACACATAATTAGGACTAGTAAATTCATAAAAGTAAAAGTCATAAAGTAAAAATGCTGAAAAGTAAAATACAATAAAATAAAATGCTAAGGTAAAAGGAATTACTTTTACTACTACTAATTTAGATATCTCCCATAAAATAATATATAAACTTGTGATAATATTACCAACCGACCAGTCTGGCGGTATCCTGATTAAGTCAAATTAAGTCCAACCAGCCATTAAGGCGGAACCAAAAATAAATTTACCAACCGACCAGTCTGGCGGTATCCTTGATTAGTCAAGTTTAAACCAGATTAAAATTAAATTACCAACCGACCAATATAGCGGTATTCCTTATTAAGTCAATATTTTAAATAGTGAATATATTATTTTTAAGGGAGATTAATCTAAATAGCAATAGTAGAAGAATTACCTTTCACCCTAGCTGAAAAAGTTACTTCAACATGGTGAATAGTAAAAACTGTAAAAAGTAAAAAGTAAAAATTAAATTACTATTATTACAAAAGGTAATTAAAATTATTTACAAAACTAAAAATAAATAAAAATAAAATAAAAATAAAAATTCTAGAGAGAGAAATTCTCTCTAGAGAGGGAAATCAAGAGAGAGAAAGGTCTTTTAAAAACTGAAAATTCGCGGCCTATTTATAGCAAAAAAATTTTACTGTTCAGGAACTGTTCTCGCGTCGCGACGCCAAGGACCTGCGCGTCGCGACGCGCAATTTGTCGACGTGGCACGCTGAGGAGACGACACGTCATCAAGGCGGCTGACTGTTCACGCGACACGTGTCAAGGCGGCTAATTCTCAATTATTGTGATGACGTCATTGATGACGTGGCGATGACGTGGCGCTGACGTGGCGTAGGCGTGTGTTGTATTTGTCGTCACAATAGGATTGCCACACGTGGCGACACGTGTCAAGTTGTGATTGGCTGAGGCTGACGTGGCATGTTGACTCGGTTGACCTGCTGACGTGGACGATGATGTGGCATGACACGTGGCAAGGTTGACTCGTTGACCGCTGACATGGCTGATGACGAGGCGACACGTGTCAAGTCTGAGTGTCGGCAGCATATGATGATGACACGTGGCACGGCGCACGTTAGCAGATCCGCTTTGATGGTGACACGTGGCACGGCGCATTTTAGCAAAGTCAAACTTCTTCAAATGGTTGACCGTTGATCTGGCGCACGTTAGCAGATTCGGCACACGCTAGGCGTCGCGGCGCGCAATGCTTCAGCGTCGCGACGCGCAAAAGACGAAAATATCCCTGTTGACGCATTTTTGTCCGGTTTTGCCCCAAATTGCCTCCAGTGCTGTCCAAACTTTATTTATCTGCAAAATAACAATAAAACACATCAAAACGTTCACAAAACTCAAGAAACTATACAAAATATTAAGTTAAATGAGTGGGAAATTGTGATATAAATACCACTCATAAGTTATATGCAAACTTAGATATGAGCCTTGTACTTATGCATGCGAACTTAGGAGTAAATTATCCTTGGAAATAAATGTTGCTTAGGCTTAGTTAAATTATTGCACAAATCATTTAATTACAAGTGGCATAAGTAAGGGACCATTCCGAACCCAACGGTTTGAGGTATTCTCTTGCGAGGGGTGAGTGCGTCCTTAAATCTTTGTCCCGGTTCACACCGGGTTGTGACTCCATCATTCTCTGGTTTAGTCCCCCGTGGGCTACTCCGTACTCCCAACCGGGCCGTGAGCCTGGAACAGCATGCGTCGCTCAGTTTATGTGTTCCCATAGTCTGGCGACTCCACTGGGGATAGAAAATCGGCCCCGAAATAATGTCTTGTAATATTATGATTTGTGTTTTAAGTTAACCGTGTCTATTGTAGGTTGAGGTGATTTAATCAAAGGCATTATTAAGGCTAGGTAATGGTTTTGTGTCTTCCTTCACTCACTACCTTTCTATAAGGAAAAGCTGTAAGGACACCTAGATAATCATGTACTTATAGCTTAGTGTGATGGACTAATTTGGATGACTTGTTGTTTATTCCTGTCACCAAGCGATAAGAGCCTAAGAGGCTTAGGTACTTAAGAGAGCCTCGCTCCACCCTCCCTTTGGGGAATCTACAACGGGAAATTCATTTGACAGTCAGTCACAGACCATAGCTCGTTGGCACGTACCTTAGTGTATAAAAAAGGTGCGCTCACTTGGTCACTCGGACCCTTGAGTGGGGAGACCTAGTTGTGGGTAATCATTCATCAGCGAGAGCCTTTGTCCACACCCCCGTAAACCCGCATGTGAACCTTGGTAGAACTAATAAGAATTATTTACTTGTGCTTGTGTTTGGGAGCATTGTCGTTTGGATCCACTCGGACCTTTTGTCATGAGGTATGGGCTTATTGGGCCATTTAAACTGGGACAAGAACGTATCTTATGATGATTGGGCCAAAAGCTTCTAAAACGCCAATGGGCCATTATATGTTTGTGTTTAGGAGCATTATCATTTGGATACGGTTGGACTTCTTGCCATGAGATGTGAACTTGTTAGGCCATTTAAACTGGGACGAGTTCACTCCTATGACAGTTAGCCCAAAAGCTTCTAAAATGATGATGGGCCGATTTGCGTGAAGATTTTAATGAGTTTATATATTCCTTGTATCGCATGCATCTCATTCATCTTATGCATACATATATCATGTTAACACCTTCTATGTCCATAAAAGACATCATAGATTCCTGTTGGGTTAGGAAAGAGGGAAGACTCACTAAAAGACCGGTAACAGATATGAGTACATTCGATAACGAGGTATCCCGGATAGATCGGTTGGAAAATGGTTTCGCAAAAATTACTGAACAGTTGCAAGCCTTGACTACCGTTGTGGCTGGTATGACTGTACCCCGTGATGGGGGAAATTCTGAGAATGTGAGGCGTGAGGAGCCTCCGAATGGGTTGGGGGATGATATCCCTACTTTTGATGATGACATGGCAGAATATGTGACAGAAAGAATGATTGGGTCTCAGGCAGAATTTCAGAAGCTTCGGGATCAGGTAGAAACGGTTACCTGTAAAATGAGGGGTAAACATGAAGAGTTGTTGGATTATGAGGCAATGACCTTCGAATAATAGTTGCCAGCTCAGTTCAAGATGTCGAATATGGCCAAGTTCAATGGGAAAGGGGACCCGAAGGTCCATCTTCGACAATATGTTTCAGTTATGAGTTCACTGGGCTTGTCACAGCGCCAGGTGCAGAAAATATTTGGGATGTCACTTGAAGGGGCGCCGGTAGTTTGGTATCATAACCTTGAGAAAAAAGATAAGGAATATTGGAGGGAATTGGCAGATTCATTTCTGAAACAGTATGTTACAGACTTGGAGATTGATTTGTCACTCTGTGATTGGAGAACACTAAGTAGAAGCCGGAAGAAAGCTTCAAGGAGTATGTAGACCGCTGGAGAAGCCAGCTTCTGAAGATGCAGACTCGGCCCTCAGAGAATGACCAAATCAAAATGATCATCAAGGGCACCAAGCCCTCCATTTATGGCAAGTTGAGGAGAATTCCATGATTGTAGATTTTCGACAGTTGAGGGAAACTGTCATGGATATAGAAGAAGAAGAAGCTGAGAACAGAAAGTTATATGGCCAGAATATGAGGACTTTTGGGGGCATTATGAGACCAAGCCCGCTGCTGCCGAAGTCGCTGCCATCAGAAACAGGCAATTCTCCAACCTTGGTAGACCTTTGTCAAAGGTATTTGAAAAGTTGGAAGGGAGAATGACTCTTAAAACCCTTAGAGCCTAAACCACTTCCAGATCCTATACCACCCAACCTTGACCTAAGCCTGTATTGTCACTTCCATCAGAAGAGAGGCCACGAAACTGACAACTGTACCCGCCTTAGGCATGAAATCCAAAACCTCATTGATGCCCATAAAATACCTGATCCTGAGAAAGAACAACCCAACACACATCGGAACCCCCTACCAAATTACCACTCTGTTCCACCACCCACCTATATGATCAACTCTGGCCTACCCGAAAGCTTCATCCTCCAAGCTCTCAACCACCCAGCTTCCTTCATGAGGATAGGGGATGACAACGGTGAAGAAACATAGGCCGAGGAAGAAGGCGATGTTGTGGATGATGAGACTGTTCTTCCTAGATTATTTGATCACAATTCTACATTTTAATAAAGACATTGATTTTATCTACTTGTTCGAACCTGTTCTTAATAATAATAAAGACGTTCATTTTGTTTACTTGCCTGAGTCTCTTCCTTCAACCTGCAACATGAGTATGTTTGATAAAAGCATTCAACCCTGGTACTATGATACTCAGCGATGTTTAGAACACAGGGAGTCCTCGGAAGAAGCAAGCAGAAAAGATAGGATATCCATTCAGAAATTGGGAAATGGGGCAGTGAGACTGTCAGACTTGGAAGGAAATGAGTTCACCAAGACGATTAATGTGGGTAGATTGAAAACAGTACTTTCCCTAAGGAAGAGAAGAATGGTCATCAAGGGAATTGGCGGAAGACCTAACCCAACGGTATGGGAAACTCATTCACGCATGCATGCATACACGTAACATATTTTGCATTCCTTTTTGTGTTTTGTGATTGTTTTATGTTCACAGGTTTTGAAGAAGAAAGAGAGAAAGCGACAAATGAAAGCCAATCAGAAGCATCAATATGACATCAGCGGTTTGGGGACGAGTCCCAGGGTTGAGGCCCATATTAGTATCAGTTTGGGGTGAGGCCTATATCAGTATCAGTTTGGGGTGAGGCCCATATCAGTATCAGTTTGGGGCGAAGCCCATATCAGTACCAGTCTGGGGGCGAGGCCCATATCAGTATCAATTTGGGGTAAGGCCCATATCAGTATCAGTTTGGGGCGAGGCCCATATCAGTATCAGTTTGGGGCAAGGCCCATATCAGTATCAGTTTGGGGCGATGCCCATATCAGTATCAGTTTGGGGGCTAGGCCCACATCAGTATCAGTTTCGGGCCGAGGCCCATATCAGTATCAGTCTGGGGGCGAGGCCCATATAAATATCTGTTTGGGGGTCGAGGCCCGCATCAGCATCAGTTTGGGGATGAGTCCCAGGGCCGAGGCCCACATCAGTATCAGTTTGGGAATGAGTCTCGAAGGTCGAGGCCCATAGCAGTATCAATTTGGGGGGCGAGGCCTACATTAGTGTCAGTTCAGGGGCGAGGCCCACATCGGTATCGGTTTGAGGGTGAGGCCCACATCAGCATCATGCATCCATGCATACATGCATGCATATCACATATATACAATTTTTATTTTGTTCGCAGGATTGTAGCGGTAAAGACCATCTCATCAAGTAACGATTCAAAAATGAGCCACCTTTCATCAAGAAATAGATGCCGAAAATGGCGCTCCAAAATGGAGCACACACAACAGATGCCGATAATGGCGCTCCAAAATGGAGCACACACATCAGATGTCGAAAATGGCGCTCCAAAAATGGAGCACGGTTCGGGAATGAACCAGGGGTCGCAGCACCTCACCACCAAATCAACTCAACTCAGCACATGGCCAGTCAAGTGGCAGCTGGGGAGCCAGGTAAGTAAAAATGCATTACATAACTTTGATAGGATTGTCACTGTTACACATTACACAAGTCTCGTCAAAGTGGGGGCGACTGTAGGCACTGTATTTTTACATATAAGTCCCTATGATGAGTCTCATTTAGAGGCACTACCTTTTATGTCACGGAAGTCGCGGGAAACGGATGTCGGAATGGGAAATTCAGAATAAGTATGTCATCAGATTCATTTCACAAGTTCACTATTTTTGTTCGTGCTGCGTTCGTGACCACGTTCGAACGTCAAGCAGATTGCGGGCGTTCGTGTAGCGTTCGAATCGGCATTCGAACGGTGTCGATATTTCTGGTTTTAATGTTACCCTCACATCCAAGCCCAATTAGCCCACCAAAGCCCATAAAACATATCCAATTAATAAAATACATATTTAACACATGACAAAATTAAATAAAATCTAAAAATCATATACCAATTTAAAATAAAATCATGCCTAATTAAAATCAATCAAGATTATTATATTCCTAACTAAACAAATACCATGCCTAAACAAAACAAATTAAATATGTCATATTCCTAATCTAGCCAAGACATGTCCCCCAATCAAATATATGAACTTCCTAATTAAGTTTTATCTTGTCTCCAATCAATCTTGTGTTTTCCTTACATAACACCAAATCATATCCTCCTTTAATGCACAAATCCCTTCCTTGTCAAGCAAGGATTCACCCATCCCCTTTATCTATAAAAGAAACACATTGCCAAGACACTTCCCCCTCTCCAATTCACACACAGACAGCAAGAAAAAGCCCTAGTCCTCACGACCAAAACAAGAACAAGCATCAAAGAATTCTCCTTTCATCCCTCACTCTCCATAACCGAAAACATCAAGCCCCCTAAACACCTCCCCATAGCCGAGAATCATCACCCAAAATATTCCCCTAACGCCACCAAAACTGCATCACTGAAACAGTCACAAAGCCCCACATAATCACCGCAAAACACCATCCCTGAAACTGCCTAACATCACCGAATAAGCTGCCATAAAACCGCATTGCACCTATCGAGAAATAGCAGCCCTGCACCCCTGAAATTACCGAAAAACACACCCAAAACAGTAGCCTAAATATAGCAAACACAGTGACCGCAAATCAGCAGTAAAACAACAGTAAAAAAGCAGCAAAACAACAGCGAAACGGAGCGAAAATGGTAGCTTGAGCAGCGAAACAGTGAGAGAAAATGTTGAACCAGTGAACCGGAGGAG
>SKCR01051969.1:0-30706 GCA_019454045.1 Zanthoxylum bungeanum | reverse complement strand
CATTAACAGTCCATGCATCAAACACTGCCACTGCCGAGGACATCAACTCCTCACCAACCGGTATCCCAGGAACACCACGGCCAGAAACCACAACCGGTTGTGAACCATTCATAATAAAATCACCAATCTCACTAACGCCTGTCAAAGTGGACAGTATTCTGCCCCAAAGCAACACCATTAATAGTCCCTGCATCAAATGAAACTGCCACTGCCGAGGACTTCAGCTCCTCACTAACAGGTTTCCCAACAACTCCATGGCCAGAAACCACTACCGGCTGTGAACCATTTTCCAAAAAAATAGAATCTACCACACTCACTGCATCACCATCAGCCAACACAGAAGAACTAACCCCAACAAGACAGTCAACAGAACCAGGAGAAGAAAACACACAAGACGACTTACCGAGAACAAGATCAACTGTTCCCGAAGAAATCAGATGTCGAGAAACACAGGGCTGAGGAGACAAAGTCAAGGACACCGGCGCCGATGAAGACAACCCGGACAAAGAGACAGAGGATAAAATGTCAGGAACCACAGGCTGAGCAGAACCGGCAGACTGAGCACAAAGGATTTCAATTCGGCTATAACACAAATATAGTCTTTCAAGCTCAAACCAATACAAACCAAATCAAATATCAATGTAACTCATGTAAAGCAATCCAATCAACATGCAAATGGTCTATCAAGCTAAGCACAATGAGACCAATTCTCTTTTTTTTTTCTTTTTTTTTTTAAAACAAGTAGGTGACTCAGCTGCTTACGTAAGTAGCTTACAAGTAGGTCAAGTGATAAGAACCCAAGCCCTAACTCTGCCCCAAAAGCTAGCTTGGAGGGAGAGGGTTGTGGCGCTGGCCTTATAAACCAGCCCAGGAGGCACCCAGCAACCGATGTGGGACGCATCATCCCCACCCCCTTAAGACCCGACTGCCTCAGTCGGTGTTCTACCGAACCCCAAGAGACACCGGCCATTCACATGGAGTGGTGGATCTGATACCAACTGATAAGAACTCAAGCCCTAACTCTGCCCCAAAAGTTAGCTCCGAGAGAGAGGGTTGGCCCTGGCCTTATAAACCAACCCAGGAGGCACCCCGCAACCAATGTGGGACGCAACATCAAGTAAGCATGTCGATTCGGTAATGGTAAGTTACAAACCAACTAAACACCTTTTCCAACTAACTTGGTGATGCAGCAAGCTTGCCTCTTCAAGCACCTTTCTAATGCAATGATGGCTACTCAAGTTTCCATGTCAAGCTCATGAGTGCTTCCATTTTCAATGTCATGCTGATGATTTCAACACAAATCCAATGTCAAGCTAATGATAGCTCACACAAATCAGCAAGCACACTTGTTGATTCATGCTTCAACATAAGCACATCAAGCATCTTACTCACGGCAATATGTGTAATAAAGCAACCAGAATTGTCTCAAAAAGTTAACAACACACAAGCTTAAGTAAACTTCAAGAGTAAGTCATGGCCTCACCAATCCATAAGCATTTCATTTTGTTTCAACACTCATTCACTCAAATGCCTCACCACAGCACTCAAACACACTTGTTTTCCTCACACTTCACAAGATTGCAACAACTTCACAAAGATTGCCAACAAGCTAGTTCACACACAAATGCTAGGAGTAATGAAGTGCAATCTGATTTTCTCAAAGTAGATATAAATAATACCTATTGAAAATAAGCTAAGTGTCATGGATATGGCAAGAACAAAGCAAGGGTGGTGATGGTTCTTCTTTGGCCGAATCTGACCTGATGCATTTCTTCTTTTTTTTTTTTGATTTTTGAAACTAATAACTTAATAACAATGTTAAACACGTCCTAGTAACATAGAATTAACAACTAAACACTTGATTCAAGCAAAGATCACAAAAGCCCAAATTTTGACCTAAGTAGCCAAAGATAACTCAAAGAAATACTCATGATCAATCAAAAACACTCAAGGGAAGAATGTTATTCGTGTTATTTTGATCAAAAATCAACAGAATCAGCAAGAAACAACAAGATCCTACAATGGTCGAATCAAGGTGGAAGTAAAACCTTGATGCCGAAACTAAATCAACAAAGAACAAAGATAAAAACACAATCAACAACACATAAAGATAGGAAAATCAGACCTTGGAACCCTGAGCTCTGATACCAAATGACAAGAAACTCACTTGGGTTGGAAACCAAGCAAACCCCGAAGCATCTTTCTCAAATCCCCAAGAACTTTGAATACTGATTTTGTAAGAACAAAACCCAACCAAGATCAGCCCCTAACCACCATGAAACTCACGTCCATGATAACCATAAGCATGAAATCAGATTGTGTTTTGCTAGCAATGGAGACGCCACTTAGTTGCCAAGCTTAGATAAGTTAATTTATATTTGAAAAGAGGAATCCCTCCCTCAACAAAGTTTCAGCCATAGCCATGGAAAGCTCAAGCTTTTCTCTCTTTCAAATGTTGTATATTACGTTGGTTGTCTCAAAAGTACAAAGAAGAGTCATATAATAAGGGTTACAAGAGAGTAAAAAGACTAAAATGACCCTAGAGCTAAAATTACCAAAAGCCCTAAGTCAAGCACCTCAACCACGACCATTAAGGTCATTTTGCACCTAAATAAACTTAAAACAAAGATTAGAAGCTAATCTCACTTAAGCTAATTGAGGTGCTTCCAGCTAAGTTCAGATCTAAGCAAATAAGCCTAATGGCATAGTCAACCATGCTAATTACATCATAAATAAATTCAAAATTTCGAGCACAAATGACAAAAAATGCCCCCATTTGGCCGAATTCAACATAGTCCCAAAAAGGGTGAAATCGGGTCAAAAAGGTGCTGGAGCTGAAGCTGCTCTGCTATGCTTCAGTCTGAGCTGATCTGGGTCAAATGAAATAGCTTGGGGACCTCTCTGGTTATGCCCATATGTGTCTCTGGTGTGCACTTGACTTGGTTGCTGCAACTAGTCACATAGCCCTGAGCTAGTCCCGCAAAGGCCTTTCTGATCTTCTTTTCTCTTTGGCGTGTGATTGGACCTGTTGGCAACTTCATAGGTTCCTCCAAGTTGTTAGCTGCATCCTGTAATGTCTCTGGTGTGGTTGGACTCATGTCAATTTCAACACAAATCCAATGTCAAGCTAATGATAGCTCACGTAAATCAGCAAACACACTTGTTAATTCATGCTTCAACATAAGCACATCAAGCATCTTACTCACGAAAAAATGTGTAACAAAGCAACCAGACTTCTCTCACAAAGTTAACAACACACAAGCTTAAGTAAACTTCAAGAGTAAGTCACGGCCTCATCAATCCATAAGCATTTCATTTTGTTCAACACTCATGCACTCAAATGCCTCACCACAGCACTCAAACACACTTGTTTTCCTCACACTTCACAAGATTACAACAACTTCATAAAGATTACAAACAAGCTAGTTCACGCAAATGCTAGGTAATGAAGTGCAATCTGATTTTTTTTTTTATTTCTCAAGTAGATATGAACAATAGCTATTGAAAACAAGCTATGACATGAGTCCAACCACACCAGAGACATTACAGGATGCAGCTAACAACTTGGAAGAACCCATACAGTTGCCAACAGGGCCAATCACACGCCAAAGAGCAAAGAAGATCAGAGAGGCCTTTGCGGGACTAGCTCAGAGCTATGTGACCAGTTGCAGTAACCAAGTCAAGTGCACACCAGAGACACATATGGGCATAACCAGAGAGGTCCCCAAGCTATTTCATTTGACCCAGATCAGCTCAGACTGAAGCATAGCAGAGCAGCTTCAGCACCAACACCCTTTTGACCCGATTTCACCCATTTTGGGACTATGTTGAATTCGGCCAAATGGGGGCATTTTTGTCATTTGTGCTTGACATTTTGACTTTATTTATGATGTAATTAGCATGGTTGACTATGCCATTAGGCTTAATTATGCTTAGATTTGTACTTAGCCGGAAGCACGTCAATTTACTATAGCATGTAAGCACCTCAATTAGCTTAAGTGAGATTAGCTTCTAATTCTTTGTTTTAAGTTTATTTAGGTGCAAAAGGACCTTAATGGTCGTGGTTGAGGTGCTTGACTTAGGGCTTTTGGTAATTTTAACTCTAGGGTCATTTTAGCCTTTTTACTCTTTTGTAACCCTAACTATATAACTCTCCTTTGTAAATTTTATCAAGACCAACGTGATATACAGAATTTTGAAAGGAGAAAAGCTTGAGCTTTCCATGGCTATGGCCAAAACCTTGTTGAGGGAGGGATTCCCATTTTCAAGTTCAAATTGACTTATCTAAGCTTGGCAACTTAGTGGCGTCTCCATTGCTAGCAAAATACAATCTGATTTCATGCTTGTGGTTATCATGGACGTGAGTTTCATGGTGGTTAGGGGTTGATCTTGGTTGGTTTTTGTTCCTACAAAATCAGTATTCAAAGTTCTTGGGGTTTTGAGAAAGATGCTTGGGGTTTGCTTGGTTTCCAACCCAAGTGAGTTTCTTGTCATTTGGTATCAGAACTCAGGGTTCCAAGGTCTGATTTTCCTATCTTTGTGTGTTGTTTGATTGTGTTTTCATCTTTGTTCTTTGTTGATTTAGTTTCGGCATCAAGGTTTTACTTATTTCAATGCATGCACGGATGTTGGATTTGATTTGATTAAGGAACTATATGAGTTGATTTTGATTTTGGTGAGATTATTGTTGCTTGTGCAAAGTCATCTTTTGGAAAGTTTTACATTCATGACGGTTCTTATTTAAAGCGAACAGGTTGTGTGTTCCTGCTTGTAGTATGCGTGAGTTGCTTGTGAAAGAAGCGCATGGGGGAGGTTTGATGGGGCATTTTGGGATTACTAAGACTTTAGCTATTTTACATGAGCACTTTTATTGGCCTAAAATGAAACGTGATGTTGAGCGTATTTGTGATCAGTGTCTAACATGTAAGCATGCTAAATCTAAATTAATGCCACATGGTTTGTATACTCTTTTGCCTGTACCTAGCGAACCTTGGGTTGATATATCGATGGATTTTGTGTTAGGTTTGCCAAGGACAAAGAGGGGTAGGGCTTCAATCTTTGTTGTAGTTGATAGATTTAGTAAAATGGCTCATTTCGTTGCATGTCATAAAACCGATGATGCTACAAACATTGCATATTTATTTTTCAGAGACATAGTGCGACTCCATGGTATACCTAGGAGTATTGTACCTGATAGAGATGTTAAGTTCCTTAGCCATTTTTGGAAGGTGTTGTGGGCTAAACTAGGCACCAAACTATTGTATTCTACCACATGTCACCCACAGACTGATGGACAAACGGAGGTAGTTAATAGGACTTTATCTCAATTATTGCGCATTATAGTTGACAAGAATTTGAAGAGTTGGGAAGATTGTTTGCCATTTATTGAGTTTGCATATAATCGTAGCATTCATTCTTCTACATCATTTTCACCTTTTGAGATTGTTTATGGTTTTCAGCCACTAACTCCATTGGATTTGTTACCATTACCTATTGATGAGCATACAAGGTTAGATGGCAAAAGGAAGGCTGATTTGGTGAAGCATATCCATGAGAAGGTAAAAGAGCACATTCAACGAAAGAACGAGCAATACGCTTCTCATGCAAATAAGGGAAGAAAACGTGTAGTCTTTCAACCTGGTGATTGGGTTTGGGTACACATGCGTAAAGAGAGATTTCCCGAACAGCGTAAATCCAAGCTACAATCGAGAGGAGATGGACCTTTTCAAGTCTTGGAAAGGATCAATGACAATGCATATAAGCTGGATTTGCAGGGTAAGTATAACGTCTCTGTTACTTTTAATGTTTCTGACTTAACTCATTTTGATGCAGGTTCAGATTCGAGGTCGAATCCTTTTCAACAAGGAGGGAATGACATGAGTCCAACCACACCAGAGACATTACAGGATGCAGCTAACAACTTGGAAGAACCCATACAGTTGCCAACAGGGCCAATCACACGCCAAAGAGCAAAGAAGATCAGAGAGGCCTTTGCGGGACTAGCTCAGAGTTATGTGACCAGTTGCAGTAACCAAGTCAAGTGCACACCAGAGACACATATGGGCATAACCAGAGAGGTCCCCAAGCTATTTCATTTGACCCAGATCAGCTCAGACTGAAGCATAGCAGAGCAGCTTCAGCACAAGCACCCTTTTGACCCGATTTCACCCATTTTGGGACTATGTTGAATTCGGCCAAATGGGGGCATTTTTGTCATTTGTGCTTGACATTTTGACTTTATTTATGATGTAATTAGCATGGTTGACTATGCCATTAGGCTTAATTATGCTTAGATTTGTACTTAGCCGGAAGCACGTCAATTTACTATAGCATGTAAGCACCTCAATTAGCTTAAGTGAGATTAGCTTCTAATCTTTGTTTTAAGTTTATTTAGGTGCAAAAGGACCTTAATGGTCGTGGTTGAGGTGCTTGACTTAGAGCTTTTGGTAATTTTAACTCTAGGGTCATTTTAGCCTTTTTACTCTTTTGTAACCCTAACTAATAACTCTCCTTTGTAAATTTTATCAAGACCAACGTGATATACAGAATTTTGAAAGAGAGAAAAGCTTGAGCTTTCCATGGCTATGGCCAAAACCTGGTTGAGGGAGGGATTCCCCTTTTCAAGTTCAAATTGACTTATCTAAGCTTGGCAACTTAGTGGCGTCTCCATTGCTAGCAAAATACAATCTGATTTCATGCTCATGGACGTGAGTTTCATGGTGGTTAGGGGCTGATCTTGGTTGGGTTTTGTTCCTACAAAATCAGTATTCAAAGTTCTTGGGGTTTTGAGAAAGATGCTTGGGTTTGCTTGGTTTCCAACCCAAGTGAGTTTCTTGTCAAGCTAAGTGACATGCATATGGCAAAAACAAAGCAAGGGTGGTGATGGTTCTTCCTTGGCCGAATATGACCTGATGCATTTCTTTTTTTTTTTTTAATTTTTGAAACTAATAACTTAATAAAAATGTTAAACACGTCCTAGTAACATAGAATTAATAACTAAACACTTGATTCAAGCAAAGAAAACAAAAGCCCCAATTTTGACCTAAGTAGCCAAAGATTAACTCAAAGAAATACTCATGATCAATCAAAAACACTAAAGGGCAGAATGTTATTCAGGTTATTTTGATCCCAAATCAACAAGAATCAGCAAGAAACAACAAGATCCTACAATGGCCGAATCAAGATGGAAGTAAAACCTTGATGCTGAAACTAAATCAACAAAGATCAAAGATGAAAACACAATCAAACAACACATAAAAATAGGCAAATCAGACCTTGGAACCCTGAGATCTGATACCAAATGACAAGAAACTCACTTGGGTTGGAAACTAAGCAAACCCCCAAACATCTTTCTCAAAACTCCAAGAACTTTGAATACTGATTTTGTAGGAACAAAACCCAACCAAGATCAGCCCCTAACCACCATGAAACTCACGTCCATGATAACCACAAGCATGAAATCAGATTGAATTTTGCTAGCAATGGAGACGCCACTAAGTTGCCAAGCTTAGATAAGTCAATTTGAACTTGAAAAGGGGAATCCCTCCCTCAACAAGGATTTAGCCATAGCCAAAGCTTAAAAGCTTTAAATTTTGATGAAAATGTCGTGAATATTATTCCAAAGAAGAAGAAAACAAAGTTTAAATAGGTTACAAAGAGAAACCCTAAAGGTGTGAATGGACAAAAATGTCCCTAAAGTGAAATTACCAAAAGACCTAAAAACTACCCAAAGCTTTCACTCAAGAACATCCCCATATGTCTTTTCCCACCTAAAGTAGCTTAAAACAATGATTAGAAACTAATCTAACTTAAGCTAATTTGAGGTGCTTACATCAAATAATAAATTGACGTGCTTACGCAATAACCAAGGTTCTAAGCATAATTAAGCCTAATTGCATAGTCAACCATGCTAAATACATCATAAATACAGTCATCATGTCAAGCACAAATGACAAAAATGCCCCCATTTGGCCGAATTCAACATAGTCCCCAAATAGATCAAATCGGGTCAAAATGGTGTTGGTGCTGAAGCTGCTCTGCTATGCTTCAGTCTGAGCTGATCTGGGTCAAATGATAGCTTGGGAACCTCTCTGGTTATGCCCATATGTGTCTCTGGTGTGCACTTGACTTGGTTGCTATAACTGGTCACATAGCTCTGAGCTAGTCCCGCAAAGGCCTCTCTGATCTTCTTTGCTCTTTGGCGTGTGATTGGACCTGTTGGCGACTGCATGGGTTCCTCCAAGTTATTAGCTGCATCCTGTAATGTCTTTGGTGTGGTTGGACTCATGTCATAGTGGGTCCGTTGATACGTTGGTCTCGAGTTGTTTAGTTTCGAAAGGCCACCCCCCGCCATTCCTTTTTTCTTTGGATGTCTATATAGGGAGGCCTTTCTACTTAGGATAGTTTGATGAGGTTCAGTATCTCTATTTGCTCGCGTTGTATTCTCTGTGGTTGTTCAGGTGAGGATATTGATCATCTTTTCTTCCAGTGCTACTTCTCTTCGAGGGTCTGGTCGGCTGTGCTGGCTATGTGTGGATTAGATTGGAGTTATCGTGATTGGCCTCAGACTGTTGAGTGGATGTGTCAGTTTTTCGACACCTCTTTGTGCCATCTTTTAATTCGGCAGTCTTTTGCTGCGTCAGTCTACCATATTTGGAGGGAGAGGAATTCATGTACCCATGATGGGCCTCTTCGGCCTGTTTTTGTTCTTCTTTGAGATATTATATTTGATGTTCGGAATCGTGATAGCTTATTACGGAAGGTGAATCCAACTTATGACAATAAATGGCTTCACCTCTCCTAGCACTTGCCCGATGACATCTTCTTTTGATCTTATTTTGTTTGTAGCCTTTCGGCTTTTTTTCTAGGAGGGCATGTCCTCTTTAGTTGCCTGGGTATGCCCTTTTTCTCTTGTATAGTTTTCTTTTGGTTATATTTACTTACCTTATCCACAAAAAAAAAAAGCTGATTTGGGCCAAGTGAAGCGGCGTTGGGCCTTCTCTCTTGAAGCCTACGTGTGTCTCTATTTGTTTGTTGCAATCGGTCATAAAACTCTGAACTAATCCTGTCATTGCTTCTCTGAGTCTTTTGGTCCTCTGCCTCATAATTGGAACTTCTGGTACTTGTAATGGGTCTTTTGCTTTGTTGTCGACCTGGATCATGTCATCCTCTCCCTCTTGAAAAGGATTCGACCTCGAATCTGTACCTGCATCAAAAGAAGTTAAGTCGAAAATATTAAATGTAGCAGACACATTATACTTACAGTGTAAATCCAGCTTGTATGCATTGTCATTAATTCGTTCCAAGACTTGAAATGGATCATCCCCTCTCGGTTGTAGCTTAGATTTACGTTGTTCAGGAAATCTCTCCTTACGCATGTGTACCCAAACCCAATCTCCAGGCTGAAATACCACACGCTTTCTTCCCTTATTAGCATGAGAAACATATTGCTCATTCTTTCGTTGTATTTGCTCGCTCGCTTGCTTTCTCATGTATATGCTTCACCAAATCGGCTTTCCTTTTTCCATCTAGCCCCGCATGCTCATCAACAGGCAAAGGTAACAAATCTAATGGAGTTAGTGGCTGGAAGTTATAACAATCTCAAATGGTGAGTAAGATGTAGAGGAATGAATACCACGATTATATACAAATTCAATAAAAGGCAAACAATCCTCCCAGGTTTTTAAGTTCTTATTGATAATAGTATGCAATAACTGAGTCAAAGTCCTATTAACAATCTCGGTCTGGCCATCAGTTTGGAGGTGGCAAGTAGTAGAATACAAAAGTTTAGCCCCCAACTTACCCCATAAAACTTTCCAAAAGTGACTAAGGAATTTGACATCACAATCTGAAACTATACTCCGTGGAATCCCATGGAGTCGTACTTCTTCTCTAAAGAACAAGTCAGCAATGTTAGTGGCATCATCAGTTTTATGACATGCTATAAAGTGTGCCATCTTACTGAACCTATCAACCACTAAAAAGATGGAATCTATACCCTTCTTAGTCCTAGGTAAACCCAAGATAAAGTCCATTGATACATCTATCCATGGCTCACTAGGTATAGGCAATGGTGTATACAACCCACGAGGCATAACATTAGATTTAGCCTGTTTACAAGTTAAGCATTTATCACACAAATGGTCAATATCTCTCCGCATTTTAGGCTAATAAAAATGTTCACTCAATACCCCTAAGGTTTTGGCAATGCCAAATTGCCCCATTAATCCTCCTCCATATGCTTCTCTCACTAACAACTCATGCATACTACAAACAGGAAAGCATAATCTATTCTCTCTGAACAAAAACCCATCATGTTGGTAAAATTTACTAAAAGTAGACATTTCACATGCAGCATAGATAGTACTAAAGTCAATATCACTAGAATAAAGTTCTTTAATAAATCAAACCCAAGCATTCTTGCACTCAATGAAGTAAGTAAAGCATACCTTCCCGATAGTGCCTCGGCGATAATGTTTTCCTTACCTTGTTTGTAGCGAATTACATATGGAAATGTCTCAACAAACTCTAACCATTTTGCTTGTCGTTTGTTCAACTTACCTTGGCCCTTCAAATGCTTCAATGATTCATGATCTGTGGGGATCACAAACTCTCAAGGCCACAATAATGCTGCCAAGTCTCAAGGGCTCTCACTAGTGCATACAACTCCTTGTCATATGTGGAGTATCTCAAAACTGCTCCATTAAGCTAATCACTAAAGTGGGCAATTGGTCGCTTTTCTTGCATAAGATCCTGACAAGAACTCACTTGGGTTGGTAACCAAACAAACCCCCAAACATCTTTCTCAAAACCCCAAGAACTTTGAATACTGATTTTGTAGGAACAAAACCCAACCAAGATCAGCCCCCTAACCACCATGAAACTCACATCCATGATAACCATAAGCAAGAAATAAGATTGTATTTTTCTAGCAATGGAGACGCCACTAAGTTGCCAAGCTTAGATAAGTCAATTTGAACTTGAAAAGGGGAATCCCTCTATCAACAAGGGTTCGGCCATAGCCATGGAAAGCTCAAGCTTTTCTCTCTTTCAAAATGTGGTATATTACATTTTATTTGATAAAATTTACAAAGGAGAGTTATATAGTTAGGGTTACAAGAGGGTAAAATGACTAAAATGACCCTAGAGCTAAAATTACCAAAAGCCCAAAGTCAAGCACCCCAACCACGACCATTAAGGTCCTTTTGCACCTAAATAAACTTAAAAAAAATAAAATTAGAAGCTAATCTCACTTAAGCTAATTGAGGTGCTTACATGCTATAGTAAATTGACGTGTTTCCGGCTAAGTAGAGATCTAAGCATAATTAAGCCTAATGGCATAGTCAACCACGCTAATTACATCATAAATAAAGTCAAAATATCGAGCACAAATGACAAAAATGCCCCCATTTGGCCGAATTCAACGTAGTCAAAACGGTGCTGGTGCTGAAGTTACTCTGCTATGCTTCAGTCTGAGCTGATCTGGGTCAAGTGAAATAGCTTGGGGACCTCTCTTGTTATGCCCATATGTGTCTCTGTTGTGCACTTGACTTGGTTGCTGCAACTGGTCATATAGCTCTGAGCTAGTCCCGCAAAGGCCTCTCTTATCTTCTTTGCTCTTTGGCGTGTGATTGTACCTGTTGGCAACTGCATGGGTTCCTCCAAGTTGTTATCTGCATCCTGTAATATCTTTGGTGTGGTTGTACTCATGTCAGAACCACTAAAATGCCTATCCCGGATGCGTCACACTAAATCTCAAATGTCTTCTCAAAGTTCAGTAACACCAAAATTGGTGCATTGCACAACTTCATTTTAAGATCCTGGAATGCACTCTCATGCTCTTCACCCCATTTTAAGCCAACAGTTTTCTTCACTACTTCAGCCAGTGGTGTTGCAATACTACTGAAGTCTTAAACAAATCTACGGTAGAAGCTTGCTAATCCATGGAAGCTTCTAACTTCTGTCACTATTGCTGGTGTTGGCCAATCCCGAATTGCCTTCACCTTTTCCAAATCTACCTCGATGCCATCTGCACTCATAATAAATCCAAGGAAAATAATTCTATCCATACAAAAAGTGCACTTATCAAAGTTAGCATACAATTTTTCCTACCTTAACACATCAAGAACTTGATTCAAATGCATAACATGCTCATCTACTGTTTTACTGTAAACTAAGATGTCATCAAAATAAACCACAACAAACTTACCTAAAAATACACGCATAACATGATTCATCAATCTCATCATTGTTCTATGTGTGTTTAAGAAACCAAATGGCATAACTAATCATTCATACAAGCCATACTTAGTCTTATATGTTGGTATCTTGGTCTTGATGCTACCTAGATCACCATATACATCTCCTAGCCTACCATATCCTCTCCGATCATAATCCCATCTTCTGGCATCAAATGCACCTCTATCATCAAACCATCTATCCCTCCTATCATTCCTCCTATCAAACCTCCTATTAGGCCTCCTATCATGCCCAAGCTAAAATCTCTCCTCAACATCATCAGACCATCAGAATCATCAAACTCATTTTCAGCTTCCTCTTAATTTTGTGGTATATACTGTGGTGGTACACGTCGAGGTGGCATATTATGAGGTCGTGGTATATGTTGGGGTGGTGGTGCTCTGGGACCGCTACCAGTTTGAATACTCTTTACACTCTTGGACAATCTCTCCAAAGCAATATTCATGTTCTCCATCATATCTATAAACTTCATATCCAAAGCCTCAAGCTTTTCATCAGTGGCTAGACCTGCCATCTCAACACTAAACAAACAAATTAGAAATAACAAGAAAGTAAAGCAAATACGTAAATCCTTACCATCTCAATTCAAATGTGAATCACACTCAATCCAAGAATACAAAACCAAGTGTTTTCCTCAAGCTAGCATGAAACACAGTGGACCCAAAAATATATATAGGGCAGGCAGAAATAAAAAGCGAACAGGAATAGCAATAACGAAGACTCAATCAATAATACTTAAGCTAGAGTAATTAGAATAAAGAATAACAATTATGACATGACCCAGGCCACTCGTGGAGCATCAAAGGACATGGCCTATAATACAATAGACCCATTACAAGTACCGGAAGGGCCAATTACAAGACAGAAGACTAAAAGACTCAGAGAAGTAATGGTGGGAATGGTTTTAGAGTTTTATGGCCGATTGCAACAAACAAATCGAGACACATGTGGGCTTCAATGGAGAGGGCCCAAAGATATTTCACTTGGCCCAAATCAATTCTGATTGAAGCTTTCTAGGCCTTTGAAGACTTAAAGACTTTGGTATTTTTGTAATTTTATATTCAGGGGCATTGTTGTCTTTATGCCTTTAGGGTTTCTCTTTGTAACACTATTTAAGCTTTCTTTCTTTTTCATTTTAGACAATCAACGAAATTTGTAAAACTCAAAAGCTTAAAGCTTTGGCTATGGTCGAATTCTTGTAAGGGAGGGATTCCCATTTTCAAGTTTGAATCGACTTATCTAAGTTTGGCAAACTTAGTGGCGTCTCCATTGCTAGCAAAACACTACAAGGATTCAACTTAAAGGTTCTCAACGGTAAGTTGATAAGAACCCAAGCCCTAACTCTGCCCCAAAAGCTAGCTTGGAGGGAGAGGGTTGGCCCTGGCCTTATAAACCAGCCCAGGAGGCACCCTGCAACCGATGTGGGATGCATCATCCCCACCCCCTAACCTTATTGAGGGAGGGATTCCCATTTTCAAGTTCAAATTGACTTACTAAGCTTGGCAACTTAGTGGCGTCTCCATTGCTAGCAAAACACAATCTGATTTCATGTTTGTGGTTATCATGGACGTGAGTTTCATGGTGGTTAGGGGTTGATCTTGGTTGGGTTTTGTTCCTACAAAATCAATATTCAAAGTTCAAGGGAAGAATGATCCCGAGGCTTATTTGGAATGGGGGAGGGTTGGCCCTGGCCTTATAAACCAGCCCAGGTGGCATCTCGCAACCGATGTAGGACGCATCATCCCTACCCCCTTAAGACCCGACTGCCTTAGTCGGCGTTTTGCAGAACCCCAAGAGACACCAGCCATTCACACGGAGTGGTGGATTTGATACCAACTGATAAGAACCCAAGCCCTAACTCTGCCCCAAAAGCTAGCTTGGAGGGAGAAGGTTGGCCATAGCCTTATAAACCAGCCTAGGAGGCACCCCGCAACCGATGTGGGACGCATCATCCCCACCCCCTTAAGACCCGACTGCCTCAGTCGGTGTTTTGCCGAACCCCAAGAGACACCAGCCATTCACAAAGAGTGGTGGCTCTGATACCAACTGATAAGAACCTAAGCCCGGCCAGGGCCAACCCTCTCCCTCCAAGCTAGCTTTTGGGGCAGAGTTAGGGCTTGGGTTCTTATCAGTTGGTATCAGAGCCACCACTCTGTGTGAATGGCTGGTGTCTCTTTGGGTTCGGCAGAACGCCGACTGAGGTAGTCGGGTCTTAAGGGGGTGGGGATGATACATCCCACATCGATTGAAGGGTGCCTCCTAGGCTGGTTTATAAGGCCAGGGCCAACCCTCTCCCTCTAAGCCAGCTTTTGGGGCAGAGTTAGGGCTTGGTTGGCCCTGGCCTTATAAACCAGCCTCGGAGGCACCCCACCCCCTTAAGACCCGACTGCCTCAGTCGGCATTCTGCTGAACCCCAAGAGATACCAGCCATTCACACGGAGTGGTGGCTTTGATACCAACTGATAAGAACCCAATCCCTAACTCTGCCCCAAAAGTTAGCTTGGAGGGAGGGGGTTGGCCCTGGCCTTATAAACTAGCCCAGGAGGCACCCCACAACCGATGTGGGACGCATCATCCCCACCCCTTAAGACCAGACTACCTCAGTCGGTGTTCTACCGAACCCCCAGAGACACCAGCCATTCACACGAGTGGTGGCTTTGATACAACTGATAAGAATCCAAGCCCTGACTCTGCCCCAAAAGCTAGCTTGGAGGGAGAGGGTTGGCCCTGGCCTTAAAAACTAGCCCAGAAGGCACCCCGCAACCGATGTGGGACGCATCACAAGTTCTTTATAGGTCTTCTTTGTGGCCTTGGAAGGGTTTTGTTCCTACAAAATCAAATTCGCGGTTCTTGGGGTTCTGTCCGTTGCTTGGGGTTTGCTTGGATTTCGAATCCAAGTGGGTTTCTTGTCATTTGGTATCAGAGCTCAGGGTTCCAAGGTCTGATTTTCCTATCTTTACTTTTTGTTTCATTCTGTTTTTATTTTTGTTCTTTGTTATTTTAATTTCAGTTCTTGTTGGATCTTGTTTCTGTTTTTGTTTTGTTTATTTCTGGATCTGGTTCTATTGTCTTTTGCATATCAGTTCATCTTTTTTTCATTTTCCAGTTCTGGGTTTTATTGTTGTTCTTCATATTAGTCCGTAATCTTTGTTTATTTCTAGATCTGGGTTTTGTTGTGTTCTTCATATAGTTTGTCATATGCATTCTTTTCTTTAGCATATGTTGATGAATAAGCATGTTCTTTGGCGGCTATGTGATTTGTTTCTCAAACCCTAGTGAAGTGTGAAATCAGACCCTGAAAACTTAGCCTTTGAAATCTGACTCTGAATTCAGACCCTGAAATCAGACCCTAATCAGACTCTGGAATCAGACCCTGATCAGACTCTAAAATCAAACCCTGAAAATGAGCCTCTGAAATCAGAACTTAAATCAGCCTCTTAAATCAGAACCACAATATCAGCATCTGATGTTATAAAAAAAAAAAGACTTGAGTGATAGTGATCACTTGAGCAAAAAAACAAATAGAGTAAAAAAGTGAAATTTTTTGGTTGAATTTAGTTTGTTCCATATTACCTTTTAGGTGCCCGTGGAGGGTATTCCATCAAAATTTCTATAGAGGTGCCAATTTTTCTCCCGAAATTACATACGACCTTGAATTTGCATGCTTATTTTTTTTTTTTTTACATTGTGCTAATTGTTTATTTTCTTATTCCAAATACTCTAGTTTAAGTATTATTGATTGAGGATTAAGTGTGATTCACTCTTGGATTAGGTGTGATTCACATTTGAATTGAGGACGAACTCAAGAGTGGTAAAAGGCAGTGATTGTGAGCACAGTATCGGGTAAAAGCAAATATAGTGCAAACACAAGTGGAGTAATATCATTCGGGTGAAAACACATGAGATTGTGAGGATTTACATATTTACTTTACTTTCTTTTTATTTCTAATATGTTTGCTTAGTGTTGAGATGGCAGGTCTAACCACTGATGAAAAGCTTGAGGCTTTGGATAGGAAATTTACAGATATGATGGAGAACATGAATAATGCTTTGGAGAGATTGACTAAGAGTGTAGAGAGTATTCAAACTAGTAGCGGTCCCAGAGCACCACCACCTCATAATGTGCCACATTGACGTATACCACCACAGTATGTACCACCAGATGAAGAGGAAGCTGAAAATAAGTTTGATGATTCTGATGGTCTTGATGATGTGGAGGAGAGATTTCAGCCTGGGCATGATAGGAGGCCTAATATGAGGTTTGATAGGAGGAATGATATGAGGGATAGACGATTGATGACAGAGGTGCATTTGATGCCAGAAGAGGAGATTATGATAGGAGGAGATATGGTAGACGAGGAGATATTGATGGTGATCTAGGTAGCATCAAGATCAAGATACCAACATTCCACAGCAAGAATGATCCTGAAGCTTATTTAAAATGGGAAAAGAAAATAGAATTAATTTTCAATTATCATCACTACTCAGACGAGAAGAAGATCAATCTGGCAGCGATTGAGTTTACTAATTATGCTATGATTTGGTGGGATCAGCTTGTCTCTTCTCGGAGGAGAAATTATGAAAGGCTGGTTCAGTCATGGGAATAACTTAGAGGTCTCATTAGAAAGATATTTATACCCAGCCATTACTATAGGGAATTGTATCAGAAATTACAACATATGTATCAGGGGACCAAAAAATATTGAGGACTATTACACAGAGATGGAAGTTGCCATGATCAGGGCAAATGTAGTTGAAGATGCATAAGCTACTATGGCACGGTTTCTAAGGGGCTTGAATTGAGATATTGCAAACATGGTGGAGTTGCATCACTATGTTGATTTGGAGGATATGCTTCACATGGCTATCAAGGTAGAAAGGCAACTCAAGAAAATATCAACATCCAGATTTGGTACTCAGGCTACTTCTGCATAGAAGGAGAAATATGTTCAGAATGAGAAGCGAGATGGAGGCTTTGACAAGCCTAGAGGCGAGTCCAGTGGAGGCTTTAATAAGCCTAGAGCCGAACCTAGTGCCAAGGGTAAAGAAGCTACAGAACCGAGCAAAATTAAACCAAAACCTGAGGGTGCAGCTATTAAAACTAAGGATGTAAAGTGTTTCACATGTTTGGGCATGGGACACTATGCTTCAGAATGTCCCAATAGACGTACCTTAGTGATTGATAAGAAGAGTGGAGATGTGTACTCTACTGATATTGAGGTTGAAGATGAGATGCCAGAGTTGGAGGATGCTAGTGACCATGAGGGAGCTGCATACCCGCTGAATAACTTATCCTTAGTTGTCAAGCGTTCTTTGAGTGCACATGTTGTAGAGGATGAGAGTGTGCAGCAGAAGGAGAACATATTCCATACTAGGTGCCGTGTGAATGGCAAGGGGTGTAGTATGATTATAAATGGGGGCAGTTGTACTAATGTTGCTAGCACAGCTTTGATTGAGCGATTGGGGTTGAGTTGCTTGAGACACTCGAAGCCTGACAAGTTCCAGTGGTTAAATGATTGTGGGGAAATAAGTGTGACAAAGCAGGTATTGTTGAGCTTTCCATTGGCCATACACAGATGATTTCCTATATGAATGTGATAACCGATGCAATGCAAAACATATTCTTTTTAGGCAGACCATGGCAGTTTGATAAGAAGGTTTATGCAGATAGGTTTCAAGAACAAGTACTCTTTTCAACATAAGGGAAAACCCATGTTTCATTATACCCATTTACACCTGCACAAGTCTAAAGGAACGGGTTAAGTTACAACTTGAGCGTGACAAAGAGAGAGCGAAGGGGAAAGACCACATTGGGTGAGACTATATGAGAGTGATGTATCTGGTGAGAAAAATAAGGCCAAGCCGTGGGAGTTCCCAAGGGGAGTGTGAGTGAAAGTGAATGGGGAAACAAAAGGGAAGATTTTAAAAAAGAGTTTCTACATCTACATGGGTGAGGGTTGAAGCGAGGAAGCATTCAAGGCTACAAGCTCGATGCTATGTTAGTCTATAGAGATTCATATTTATTTTACTAACACTAACCCTTTGCTTCCTGTGTCTATTTCATCTCTTTTGCAGGATTATAGTGACGTACTGACAGAGTACAATACATAGTGGCTTCCCACCCTTAGAGGTATTGAACCAAGATAGACTTCATACCTAGAGTAGTCATTCCAACAGAACCCTGCTATGGAGCAATCCCTAGGAGACAAAAGAGCTACAAAGGCAGTACGGAGTTGGCATGGACCGAGTGACATGATCCAGGCCGACAACAAACCAAAGGACGCATTACAAGTGCCAGAAGGGCCAATTACGAGGCAGAGGACCAAAAGACTTAGAGAAGCAATGGCGGGATTAGTTCAGAGTTTTATGGTCGACTGCAACAAACAAATAGAGATGCATGTGGGCTTGGATGGAAAGGGCCCAAAACCATTTCACTTGGCCCAAATCAGTTTAGAATAAAGCTTCCTAGGCATTTGAAGACTTAAAACTTGATATTTGTGTAATTTCGTTTTTAGGGGCATTGTTGTCTTTATGCCTTTAGGGTTTCTTTTTGTAACACTATTTAAGCTTACTTTCTTCTTCATTTGAAAAACCAACGAAATTTATAAACTCAAAAGCTTAAAGCTTTGGCTATGGCCGAATTCTTGTAAGGGAGGGATTCCCCTTTTCAAGTTTGAATCGACTTATCTAAGTTTGGCAAACTTAGTGGCGTCTCCATTTGCTAGCAAAAACCTACAAGGATTCATCTTAAGGGTTCTCAAGGGCAAGTTCTTTGTGGGTCTTCTTTGTGGCCTTGGAAGGGTTTTGTTCCTACAAAATCAAATTCGCGGTTCTTGGGGTTCTGTCCGTTGCTTGGGGTTTACTTGGATTTCGAATCTAAGTGGGTTTCTTGTCATTTGGTATCTAGAGCTCAGGGTTCCAAGGTCTGATTTTTCTATCTTTCCTTTTGTTTGATTCTGTTTTTATTTTGTTCTTTGTTATTTTCGTTTCAGTTCTTGTTGGATCTTGTTTCTGTTTTGTTTTTTGTTTGGTCATATTCTGGATCTGGTTTTGTTGTGAAGCATATTCTGGATCTGGTTTTGTTGTTCTGCATATCAGTTCATCTTTTATCTTTTTCCAGTTCTGGGTTTCTGTTCTGTTCTTCCTATCAGTTCGTCATAGTCATTCTGTTCTTTAGCATATGTTTAAGAAATAAGCATGTTCTTGGCGGCTGTGTGTTTTGTTTCTAAACCCTAGTGAAGTCTGAAATCAGACCCTAAAATCTTAGCTTCTGAAATCAGACCTAAAACATAACCTTTGAAATCTTCCTCTGAAATCAGACTCTGAGTTCAGACCTTGACTTAACCATTGAATCAGCTCTGAGATCAGACCCTGAAACTTAGCCTCTGAAATCAGACCCAGACCAGTAACCTCTGAATTCAGACCCTGACCAGTAACCTCTGAAATTAGCCTCTGAATTCAGACCCTGAAATCAGACCTTATTCGACTCTGAAATCAGACACTGACCAGCAGCCTCTGACTTCAGACCCTGGATTCAGACCCTCATCAGACTCTGAAATCAGGCTTTGAAAACCAGCTCTGAAATCAGAACCTAAATCACAGCCTCTGAAATCAGAACCTAAGTAAAAAAGTGAATTTTTTTTGTTGAATCTAGTTCGTTCCATATTATCATTTAGGTGCCCATGAAGGGTATTCCATCAAAATTTCTATAGAAGTGCCAAATTTTCTCCCGAAATTGCCTACGACCGTGAATTTGCATGCTTTTTTTTTTCCATTGTGCTAATTGTTTACTCCTTATTTATAATTACTCTAGCTTAAGTATTATTGATTGAGTCTCCGCCATTACTATTCCTGTTCGCCTTTTGTTTTCCGCCTGCCCCTATATATATATATTATTGGGTCCGTTGTGTTCATGCTAGCTTGAGGACTACATTTGGTTTGTATTCTTGGATTGAGTGTGGTTCACATTTGAATTGAGGACGAACTCAAGAGTGGTAAAAGGCAGTGATTGTGAGCACAGTATCGGGTAAAAGCCAATAGAGTGCAAACACGAGTGGAGTGATATCATTCGAGTGTAACACGTGAGATTGTGAGGATTTACATATTTGCTTTACTTTCTTGTTATTTCTAATCTGTTTTCTTAGTGTTGAGATGGCAGGTCTAACCACTGAAGAAAAGCTTGAGGCTTTGGATAGGAAGTTTACAGATATGTGAGAACATGAATACTGCTTTGGAGAGATTGACCAAGAGTGTAGAGAGTATTCAAACTGGTAGCGGTCCCAGAGCACCACCACCTCAGAATGTACCACCACCCCAGAATGTACCACCACCTCATAATGTGCCACCTCGCCTTTTACCACCACAGTATGTACCACCAGATGAAGAAGAAGCTGAAAATGAGTTTGATGATTCTGATGGTTTTGATGATGTGGAGGAGAGATTTCACCTGGGCATGATAGGAGGCCTAATAGGAGGTTTGATAGGAGGAATGATGGAGGGATAGACGGTTTGATGATAGAGGTGCATTTGATGCCAGAAGAGGGGATTATGATCAGAGAGGATATGGTAGGCGAGGAGATTAGATGGTGATCTAGGTAGCATCAAGATCAAGATACCAACATTCAAAGGCAAGAATGATCCTGAAGCTTATTTAGAATGGGAAAAGAAAATAGAATTGATTTTCAACTGTCATCACTACTCAGACGAGAAGAAGATCATCTGGCAGCAATTGAGTTTACCGATTATGCTATGATTTGGTGGGATCAGCTTGTCTCTACTCGGAGGAGAACTATGAGAGACCGGTTCAGACGTGGGCAGAACTTAGAGGTCTCATGAGAAAAGATTTATACCCAGCCATTACTATAGGGAGTTGTATCAGAAACTACAACATCTGTATCAGGGGGCCAAGAGTGTTGAAGACTATTACACAGAGATGGAAGTTGCCATGATCAGGCAAATGTAGTTGAGGATGCAGAAGCTACTATGGCACGGTTTCTAGGGGGCTTGAATAGAGAGATAGCAAACATGGTGGAGTTGCATCACTGTGTTGATTTGGAGGATATGCTTCACATGGCTATCAAGGTAGAAAGGCAACTCAAGAAAAGGTCAACATCCAGATTTGGTACTCAGGCTACTTCTGCATGGAAGGGAAAATGGGTTCCGAATGAGAAGCGGGATGGAGGCTTTGACAAGCCTAGAGGCGAGTTCAGTGGAGGCTTTAATAAGCCTAGGGCCGAACCTAGTACCAAGGGTAAAGAGACTGCTGAATCGAGTAAACCTAGACCAAAACCTGACGGTACAACTATAGAACTAAGGATGTCAAGTGTTTTAAATGTTTGGGCATGGGACACTATGCTTCAGAATGTCCCAATAGACGTACCTTAGTGATTGATAAGAAAAGTGGAGATGTGTACTCTACTGATAGTGAGGTTGATGATGAGATGCCGAGTTGGAGGATGCTAGTGACCATGGGAGAGCTGCATACCCGCTGAATAACTTATCCTTAGTTGTCAAGCGTGCTTTGATTGCACATGTTGTAGAGGATGAGAGTATGCAGCAGAGGGAGAACATATTCCATACTAGGTGTCGTGTGAATGGTAAGGGGTGTAGTATGATTATAGATGGGGGCAGTTGTACTAATGTTGCTAGCACAGCTTTGATTGAGCGATTGGGGTTGAGTTGCTTGAGACACCCGAAGCCTTACAAGTTGCAATGGTTAAATGATTGTGGGGAAATAAGTGTGACAAAGCAGGTTTTGTTGAGCTTTACCATTGGGCCATACACAGATGATGTCCTATGTGATGTGATACCGATGCATGCAGGACATATTCTTTTGGTAGACCGTGGCAGTTTGATAAGAAGGTTATTCATGATGGGTTTAAGAATAAATACTCTTTTCAGCATAAAGGAAAACCCATTACATTATACCCACTTACACCTGCACAAGTCCATGAAGACCAGGTTAAGTTGCAACTTGAGCGTGACAAAGAGAGAGCGAAGGGAAACACCACCTTGGGTGAGACTAGTGAGAGTGACGTATCTGGTGAGAAAAATAAGGCCAAAGCCGTGGGAGTTCCCAAGGGGAGTGTGAGTGAACGTGAGGGGGAACAAAAGGGAGAGTTAAAAAGGGTTTCTACATGGGTGAGGGTGAAGCGAGGAAAGCATTCAAGGCTAGCAAGCTCATGCTATTGTTAGTCTATAAAGAGCATCATATTTATTTTACTAACACTAACCCTTTGCTTCCTGTGTCTATTTCATCTCTTTTGCAGGATTACAGTGATGTACTGACAGAGGACATACCTAGTGGGCTTCCACCCATTAGAGGTATCGAGCACCAGATAGACTTCATACCTGGAGCAGTCATTCCTAACAGACCGGCTTATAGGAGCAATCCCGAGGAGACAAATGAGCTACAAAGGCAAGTACGAGAGTTGATGGACAAGGGGTATGTCAGGGAAAGCATGAGTCCTTGTGCAGTACCAGTGCTTCTAGTTCCTAAGAAAGATGGGACGTGGCGCATGTGCGTTGATTGCCGAGCTATCAACAATATTACGGTAAAGTATCGTCACCCCATTCCTAGACTAGATGACATGTTGGATGAATTGCATGGTTCCAAAATTTTTAGTAAGATTGATTTAAAGAGTGGATACCATCAAATTCGCATGAGAGAGGGAGATGAGTGGAAAACTGCATTTAAGACTAAGTATGGCTTGTATGAATGGTTAGTTATGCCATTTGGTCTTTCAAACGCACCTAGCACATTTATGAGATTGATGAATCATGTTATGCGTGCATTTTTAGGTAAGTTTGTTGTAGTTTATTTTGATGACATCTTAGTTTACAGTAAAACAGTAGATGAGCATGTTATGCATTTGAAGCATGTTCTTGATGTGTTAAGGCAAGAAAAACTGTATGCTAACTTTGATAAGTGCACTTTTGTATGGATAGAATTGTCTTCCTTGGATTTGTTGTGAGTGCAGATGGCATCGAGGTAGATTTAGAAAAGGTGAAGGCAATTAAGGATTGGCCAACACCAACAACAGTGACAGAAGTCAGAAGCTTCCATGGATTAGCAAGCTTCTACCGTAGATTTGTAAAAGACTTCAGTAGTATTGCAGCACCACTGACTGAAGTAGTGAAGAAGACTGTTGGCTTCAAATGCGGATCTGAAAATGAAGTTGTGCAGTGCACCAGTCTTGGCACTACCCAACTTTGAGAAGACATTTGAAATTGAGTGTGACGCATCCGGGATAGGCATTGGGGCTGTTCTTATGCAAGAAAAGCGACCAATAGCTTACTTTAGTGAGAAGCTAAATGGAGCAGTTTTGAGGTACCCCACATATGACAAGGAGTTGTATGCACTAGTGCGAGCCCTTGAGACTTGGCAGCATTATTTGTGGCCTCGAGAGTTTGTGATCCATACAGATCATGAATCATTGAAGCATCTGAAGGGACAAGGTAAACTGAACAAACGACACGCAAAATGGTTAGAGTTTGTTGAGACATTTCCATATGTAATCCGCTACAAACAAGGTAAGGAAAACATTGTCGCCGATGCACTATCGCGAAGGTATGCTTTACTTACTTCATTGAGTGCAAGAATGCTTGGGTTTGAATTTATTAAAGAACTTTATGCTAGTGATATTGACTTTAGTACTATCTATGCTGCATGTGAAAAGTCTGCTTTTAGTAAATTCTACCAACATGATGGGTTTCTGTTTAGGGAAAATAGATTATGCATTCCTGTTTGTAGTATGCGTGAATTGTTAGTGAGGGAAGCACATGGGGGAGGTTTAATGGGGCACTTTGGCATTACCAAAACCTTAGGGGTATTGAGTGAACATTTCTATTGGCCAAAAATGCGGAGAGATATTGAGCGTTTGTGTGATAAATGCTTAACTTGTAAACAGCTAAATCTAAGGTTATGCCTCATGGGTTGTATACACCGTTGCCATACCTAGTGAGCCATGGGTAGATGTATCGATGGACTTTATATTGGGTTTACCTAGGACTAGGAAGGGTAGAGATTCCATCTTTGTAGTGGTTGATAGGTTCAGTAAGATGGCACACTTTATAGCATGTCATAAAACTGATGATGCCACTAACATTGCTGACTTGTTCTTTAGAGAAGTAGTACGACTCCATGGGATTCCACGGAGTATAGTTTCAGATCGTGATGTTAAGTTCCTTAGTCACTTTTGGAAAGTTTTATGGGGTAAGTTGGGAACTAAACTTTTGTATTCTACTACTTGCCACCCCAAACTGATGGCCAAACCGAGGTTGTTAATAGGACTTTGACTCAGTTATTGCGTACTATTATCAATAAGAACTTAAAAACTTGGGAGGATTGTTTGCCTTTTGTTGAATTTGCATATAATCGTAGTATTCATTCCTCTACATCTTACTCACCATTTGAAATTGTTTATGGTTTTCAGCCACTAACTCCATTAGATTTGTTACCATTGCCTGTTGATGAGCATGCGGGGTTAGATGGAAAAAGGAAAGCCGATTTGGTGAAGCACATACATGAGAAAGCAAGAGAGCAAATACAACGAAAGAATGAGCAATATGCTTCTCATGCTAATAAGGGAAGAAAGCGTGTGGTATTTCATCCTGGAGATTGGGTTTGGGTACACATGCGCAAGGAGAGATTTCCTGAACAACGTAAATCTAAGCTACAACCGAGAGGGGATGGTCCATTTCAAGTTTTGGAACGGATTAATGACAATGCATACAAGTTGGATTTACAAGGTAAGTATATATGTCTGCTACATTTAATGTTTCTGACTTAACTCCTTTTGATGCAGGTACAGATTCGAGGTCGAATCCTTTTCAAGAGGGAGGGGATGACATGATCCAGGCCGACAACAAACCAAAGGACGCATTACAAGTGCCAGAAGGGCCAATTACGAGGCAGAGGAACAAAAGACTTAGAGAAGCAATGGCGGGATTAGTTCAGAGTTTTATGGTCGACTGCAACAAACAAATAGAGATGCATGTGGGCTTGGATGGAAAGGGCCCAAAACCATTTCACTTGGCCCAAATCAGTTTAGAATAAAGCTTCCTAGGCATTTGAAGACTTAAAGACTTGATATTTTGTAATTTCGTTTTTAGGGTATTGTTGTCTTTATGCCTTTAGGGTTTCTTTTTGTAACACTATTTAAGCTTACTTTCTTCTTCATTTGAACAAACCAACGAAATTTATAAACTCAAAAGCTTAAAGCTTTGGCTATGGCCGAATTCTTGTAAGGGAGGGATTCCCCTTTTCAAGTTTGAATCGACTTATCTAAGTTTGGCAAACTTAGTGGCGTCTCCATTTGCTAGCAAAACACTACAAGGATTCATCTTAAGGGTTCTCAAGGGCAAGTTCTTTGTGGGTCTTCTTTGTGGCCTTGGAAGGGTTTTGTTCCTACACAAAATCAAATTCGCGGTTCTTGGGGTTCTGTCCGTTGCTTGGGGTTTACTTGGATTTCGAATCTAAGTGGGTTTCTTGTCAGAGGTATGTAAGGGAAAACATGAGTCCTTATGCAGTACCGGGCTTCTAGTTCATAAGAATATGGGACCTGACGTATGTGCGTGATTGTCGAGCTATCAACAATATTACGGTAAGTTCGTCACACACCCCCATTCCTGACTAGATGACATGTTGAATGAATTGCATGGTTCCAAAATTTTTAGTAAGATTGATTTAAAGAGTGGATACCATCAAATTCGCTTGGGAGAGAGAGATGAGTGGAAAACTGCATTTAAGACAAGTATGGCTTGTATGAATGGTTAGTTATGCCATTTGGTCTTTCAAATCGCCTAACACATTTATGAGATTGATGAATCATGTTATGCATGCATTTTTAGGTAAGTTTGTTGTGGTTTATTTGATGACATCTTAGTTTACAGTAAAACAGTAGATGCGCATGTTATGCATTTGAAGCATGTTCTTGATGTGTTAAGGCAGAAAAACTGTATGCTAACTTTGATAAGTGCACTTTTTGTATGGATAGAATTGTTTTCCATGGATTTATTGTGAGTGTAGATGGCATCGAGGTAGATTTGGAAAGGTGAAGGCAATTCAGGATTGGCCACACCAACAACAGTGACAGAAGTCAGAAGCTTCCATGGATTAGCAAGCTTCTACCGTAGATTTGTTAAAGACTTCAGTAATATTGTAGCACCACTGACTGAAGTAGTTAAGAGACTGTTGGCTTCAAATGGGGTGAGAGCAGAGCTTGCATTCTAGGATCTGAAAATGAGTTGTGCAGTGCACTAGTCTTGGCACTACCCAACTTTGAGAAGACATTTGAGATTGAGTGTGACACATCCGGGATAGGCATTGGAGCGATTCTTATGCAAGAAAAGTGACCAATAGCTTACTTTAGTGAGAAGCTGAATGGAGCAATTTTGAGGTACCCCACATATGACAAGGAGTTGTATGCGCTAGTGAGTGCCCTTGAAACTTGGCAGCATTATTTGTGGCCTCGAGAGTTTGTGATTCACACAGATCATGAATCATTGAAGCATCTGAAGGGCCAAGGTAAGCTAAACAAATGACACGCAAAATGGTTAGAGTTTGTTGAGACATTTCCATATGTAATCTGCTACAAACAAGGTAAGGAAAACATTGTCGCCAATGCACTATCGCGAAGGTATGCTTTACTTACTTCATTGAGTGCAAGAATGCTTGAGTTTGAATTTATTAAAGAACTTTATGCTAGTGATATTGATTTTAGTACTATCTATGCTGCATGTGAAAAGTCTGCTTTTAGTAAATTCTACCGATATGATGGGTTTCTGTTTAGGGAGAATAGATTATGCATTCCTGTTTGTAATATGCGTGAGTTGTTTAGTGAGGGAAGCACATGTGGGAGGTTTAATAGGGCACTTTGGCATTGCCAAAACCTTAGGGGTATTTAGTGAACATTTTATTGGCCTAAAATACAGAGAGATATTGAGCGTTTATCTGAGAAATGCTTAACTTGTAAACAGACTAAATCTAATGTTATGCCTCATGGGTTGTATACACCATTGCCTATACCTAGTGAGCCATGAGTAGATGTATCGATGGACTTTATCTTAGGTTTATCTAGGACTAAGAAGGGTAGAGATTCCAGCTTTGTAGTGGTTGATAGGTTCAGTAAGATGGCACACTTTATAGCATGTTATAAAACTGATGATGCCACTAACATTACTGACTTATTCTTCAGAGAAGCAGTAAGACTCTATGGGATTCCACAGAGTATAGTTTCAGATTGTGATGTCAAATTCCTTATTCCCATTTGGAAAGTTTTATAGGGTAAGTTGGGAACTAAACTTTTGCATTCTACTACTTGCCACCCCCAAACTAATGGCCAGACCGAGGTTGTTAATAGGACTTTGACTCAGTTATTGTGTACTATTATCAATAAGAACTTAAAAACCTGGGAGGATTGTTTGCTTTTTGTTGAATTTCCATATAATCGTAGTATTCATTCTTCTACATCTTACTCACCATTTGAAATTATTTATGGTTTTCAGCCACTAACTCCATTAGATTTGTTACCTTTGCTTGTTGATGAGCATGCAGGGCTATATGGAAAAAGGAAAGCCGATTTGGTGAAGCATATACATGAGAAAACAAGAGCAAATACAACAAAAGAATGAGCAATATGCTTCTCAAGCTAATAAGGCAAGAAAACGTGTGGTATTTCAGCCTGGAGATTGGGTTTGGGTACACATGCACAATGAGAGATTTTGACATGATTCCAACCACATCAGAGACATTACAGGATGCAGCTAACAACTTGGAAGAACCCATGCAGTTGCCCACAGGTCAAATCAGACGTCAAAGAGCAAAGAAGATCAGAGAGGCCTTTGCGGGACTAGCTCAGAGCTATGTGACCAGTTGCAGCAACCAAGTCAAGTGCACACCAGAGACACATATGGGCATGACCAGAGAGGTCCCCAAGCTATTTCATTTGACCCAATGACAAGAAACTCACTTGGGTTGGAAACCAAGCAAACCCCAAGCATCTTTCTCAAAACCCCAAGAACTTTGAATACTGATTTTGTAGGAACAAAATCCAACCAAGATCAGCCCCTAACCACCATGAAACTCACGTCCATGATAACCACAAGCATGAAATCAGATTGTATTTTGCTAGCAATGGAGACGCCACTAAGTTGCCAAGCTTAGATAAGTCCATTTGAACTTGAAAAGGGGAATCCCTCCCTCAACAAGGTTTTGGCCATAGCCATGGAAAGCTCAAGCTTTTCTCTCTTTCAAAATTCTGTATATTACGTTGGTGTTGATAAAATTTACAAAGGAGAGTTATATAGTTAGGGTTACAAAAGAGTAAAAAGGCTAAAATGACCCTAGAGTTAAAATTACCAAAAGCCCTAAGTCAAGCACCTCACCACGACCATTAAGGTCCTTTTGCACCTAAATAAACTTAAAACAAAGATTAGAAGCTAATCTCACTTAAGCTAATTGAGGTGCTTACATGCTATAGTAAATTGACGTGCTTCCGGCTAAGTACAAATCTAAGCATAATTAAGCCTAATGGCATAGTCAACCATGCTAATTACATCATAAATAAAGTCAAAATGTCAAGCACAAATGACAAAAATGCCCCCATTTGGCCGAATTCAACACAGTCCCAAAATGGGTGAAATCGGGTCAAAAGGGTGCTGGTGCTGAAGCTGCTCTACTATGCTTCAGTCTGAGCTGATCTGGGTCAAATGAAATAGCTTGGGGACCTCTCTGGTTATGCCCATACGTGTCTCTGGTGTGCACTTGACTTGGTTGCTGCAACTGGTCACATAGCTCTGAGCTAGTCCCGCAAAGGCCTCTCTGATCTTCTTTGCTCTTTGGCGTGTGATTGGCCCTGTTGGCAACTGTTTGGGTTCTTCCAAGTTGTTAGCTGCATCCTGTAATGTCTCTGGTGTGGTTGGACTCATGTCATTCCCTCCTTGTTGAAAAGGATTCGACCTCGAATCTGAACCTGCATCAAAATGAGTTAAGCCAGAAACATTAAAAGTAGCAGAGACGTTGTACTTACCCTGCAAATCCAGCTTATATGCATTGTCATTGATCCTTTCCAAGACTTGAAAAGGTCCATCTCCTCTCGATTGTAGCTTGGATTTACGCTGTTCGGGAAATCTCTCTTTACGCATGTGTAACCAAACCCAATCACCAGGTTGAAAGACTACACGTTTTCTTCCCTTATTTGCATGAGAAGCGTATTGCTCGTTCTTTCGTTGAATGTGCTCTTTTACCTTCTCATGGATATGCTTCACCAAATCAGCCTTCCTTTTGCCATCTAACCCTGTATGCTCATCAATGGGTAATGGTAACAAATCCAATGGAGTTAGTGGCCGAAAACCATAAACAATCTCAAAAGGTGAAAATGATGTAGAAGAATGAATGCTACGATTATATGCAAACTCAATAAATGGCAAACAATCTTCCCAACTCTTCAAATTCTTACCAACTATAATGCGCAATAATTGAGATAAAGTCCTATTAACTACCTCCGTTTGTCCATCAGTCTGTGGGTGACATGTGGTAGAATAAATAGTTTGGTGCCTAGTTTAGCCCACAACACCTTCCAAAAATGGCTAAGGAACTTAACATCTCTATCAGATACAATACTCCTAGGTATACCATGGAGTCGCACTATGTCTCTGAAAAACAAATCTGCAATGTTTGTAGCATCATCGGTTTTATGATATGCAACGAAATGAGCCATTTTACTAAATCTATCAACTACAACAAAGATTGAATCTCTACCCCTCTTTGTCCTTGGCAAACCTAACACAAATCCATCGATATATCAACCCAAGGTTCGCTAGGTACAGGCAAAGGAGTATACAAACCATGTGGCATTAATTTAGATTTAGCATGCTTACATGTTAGACACTGATCACAAATACGCTCAACATCACGTTTCATTTTAGGCCAATAAAAGTGCTCATGTAAAATAGCTAAAGTCTTAGTCATCCCAAAATGCCCCATCAAACCTCCCCATGCGCTTCTTTCACAAGCAACTCACGCATACTACAAGCAGAACAACACAACCTGTTCGCTTTAAATAAGAAACCGTCATGAATGTAAAACTTTCTAAAAGATGACTTTGCACAAGCAACAATAATCTCACCAAAATCAGAATCACACTCATATAGTTCCTTAATCAAATCAAATCCCAACATCGTGCATGCATTGAAGTAAGTTAAACATACCTGCGAGATAATGCATCGGCCACGATGTTTTCTTTACCTTGCTTGTAGCGTATAATATATGGAAATGACTCAACGAATTCCATCCATTTGCATGTCGCTTATTCAGCTTACCTTGACCCTTCAAGTGTTTTAATGATTCATGGTCGGTGTGGATCACGAACTCTTTAGGCCACAAGTAGTGCTGCCACGTCTGAAGTGCTCTCACAAGCGCATATAACTCTTTGTCGTACGTGGGGTA
>SKCR01051968.1:0-30693 GCA_019454045.1 Zanthoxylum bungeanum | reverse complement strand
CATGGTGATTTTAATGCAATATGTTCTCTTTTTAATAATAGTTTATGGGTTTATCAGGTTTGGTCCCGAATCCAGCTAAGAGTCATCTCTTCTCCTCCGGTATCTCTCTTTCTCTTAAGGATCGACTGCTTCATGTGTTGGGTTTCCGAAAAGGTATTCTTCATGTGCTTTATTTAGAAGTTCCCTTGATCTCTACTAAGCTTCTGACTTTAGATTGTGCTTCTTTTGTTGAGCGTATTGTCAGACGTGCCAAGAGTTGGAGTAGTAGGTTTCTTTCGTATGCTCTCATCAAGTCGGTTTTGTTCTCTATCCAAGTTTATTGGTCTTCTTTATTTGTTCTTCCTAAGTCTATTATTAGAGATTGTTCTTGGAGCTGGCGGAAGATTTTGGAGCTTCGTTCTTGGGTTCGTCGGAGAATGAGGTTTAGAATTGGGAATGGTGAGAAGACGTTGATGTGGTTTGATAATTGGCATCCGCTGGGTCCGATTGTGGATATGTTGGGTGAGAGAGTTATTTATGACTCTGGCTTGGATAGGATGGCTACAGTTGCTACTATTATCTCCGACTCTTCTTGGCGTTGGCCCCCAGCTAGGTCAGCTGATATTGTTGAGTTGGCCCGGTCCCCTCAATCAGATTCTTCTAGTATGAGGGATGATGAGTTGGTTTGGGAGGATGACAATAGAGGGAGGTTTTCAGTGTTTAGTTATTGGAATGCGATGAGGATGAGGGGCTCTTTGATGCATTGGTATCAGGTTGTTTGGTTTTGTAAAGCTATTACCCGCCATTCCTTTCTGCTTTGGATGACTATTCAGGGTGGCCTTTGTACCCATGATCGGCTAATGAGTTTCGATATCTCTAATTGCTCGCGATGCTTCCTTTGTGGTTGTTCATGTGAGGCTATTGATCACCTTTTCTTTCGATGCTCTTTCTCTTCGCGGGTTTGGACTACTGTGTTGGCCATATGTGGGTTAGATTGGAGTTCTCGAGTTTGACAGCAGACTGTTGAGTGGATGTATCAGTTCACCGACGCTTATTTATGTCATCTTCTTATTCGGATTTCATTTGCTGCATCTGTTTACTACATCTGTGACATAATCCAGGCCGACAACAAAGCAAAAGACCCAATACAAGTACTAGAAGGGCCAATTACGAGGCAGGGGACCAAAAGACTCAGAGAAACAATGGCGGGATTAGTTCAGAGTTTTATGGCCGATTGCATCAAACAAATAGAGACGCATGTGGGCTTCAATAGAGAGGGCCCAAAGCCACTTCACTTGGCCCAAATCAGCTTCAAAGGCCTTTGAAGACTTTGGTATTTTTGTAATTTAGCCTTTAGGGGCATTGTTGTCTTTATGCCTTTAGGGTTTCTCTTTGTAACACTATTTAAGCTTTCTTTCTTTTTCATTTGGAGAACAATCAATGAAATTTGTAAAACTTAAAAGCTTAAAGCTTTGGCTATGGCCGAATTCTTGTAAGGGAGGGATTCCTTTTTTCAAGTTTGAATCGACTTATCTAAGTTTGGCAAACTTAGTGGCATCTCCATTGCTAGCAAAACACTACAAGGATTCATCTTAAAGGTTCTCAAGGGCAAGTTCTTTGTGGGTCTTCTTTGTGGCCTTGGAAGAGTTTTGTTCCTACAAAATCAAATTCGCGGTTCTTGGGGTTCTGTCTGTTGCTTGGGGTTTGCTTGGATTTCGAATCCAATTGGGTTTCTTGTCAATCTGGAGGGAGAGGAATGCCCACATCCATGATATGACCTCTCGCCCTGTCAATGCTCTACTTTATGATATTGTGTTTACTATCCGGACTCGTGCTAGTTTACTGCGGAGGGTGAAACCATCTTATGATAATAAATGGCTTCACCTGCCATGGCGCCTGTCTGATGACATCTTCTGATGGTCTTGTTTTTTTTTTTTTTTTTTGTAGCCTTTCAGCTTTCTGCTAGGAGGGCCTGTCATCTCTAGTTGTTTGGGGTATGCCCTGTTGGGATTTATCTCCTAGAGCTTCATGTATTGTAAACGGAATTGATTTTTGTAATAATAATAAATGCATTATTCATTTTATCAAAGTTGTTTGATTTATATCGCATATTGTCCAATTGTCTTGTTTACCTTGATTACTCTTGTACCTTTAGACTTAATGTATGTTTGATGTACAAGAAGATTTAAGTCTAAAGTTAGTAATCTAAATAGTCCATAGAGAGCGAACAAGGAGGGTACTTTGTTTGTGGTTTATCTATAGCTGCGGTCCATTCTATACTTGTATGACGATCTTGATCTGGGATCGTTCATGTAATGACATGGGAATAAAGGCACCTTGTATGATAAGATCATATAGGACTGGACTCAGATAAATACGAATTTCTTTTATATCCGTTAACCGAAGAAATTCATTTTATCTAATAGATGGTCATATATGGATTCGATCTTAATCCTGAGTGTACTACGAACTTCTGCATGACAGGTTATGTCCTTTGATTTACTATGGTGAGGTTGGTGTTGCATTCCCAGCCAATAACTAGGATATGTTTTGGTTTGTAGCTGGGAACATTTTACATAGATATGGAATTCACTCCTTCTTACGAGAAGCAGATGAATATCTCTTTTAAGAATTGATTCGGGACTTGAACAATTTGAGCGCTCAACTTTTCTATTACGAATAAAAAGTATTTTATATTCATAATTGTTATGAATTAATTGTTCATTATAGAATCAATGGTGCTTAAGAGACAAAATATTTATATGGGTTTAACAGACTTATGACCCGGCTCTATTTATGAGATATTCGTGAAGGGCTATATCCATATGTAATGACTAAATTGATGGATACCGAAAATGTTCGGTTTAGTTAATCCATCTACGGTAACGGGAGTTCAACTTCGAGTTTTTAGTGGAATAACACGGAGTTAATAATTCATAATATTTGATTAAAGAGTTTAGTTAATATTTTGGAATTATTGGAGCTCAGAACTGTAGGTCCATTTGGTCCCCGTGCTAGCTCGATAAACTGTAGCAAACCTAATATAATTAGATCGTCTAATTATATGCTCATATTATATTTATTTATATATTATTAATAAGATTAATAATATTTATTATCACAAATGAAAACTATGTTAAATTAGTTTAACTTAATGTTTTCTAGAATTCTTTGATGATGAGATAATCAAGTTAGTAATAATTATGAGATAATTACTACAACATAATTGAAGGTAAATAAATCATTATTAATATATTGATTTTTTATTTACCATTGGAGATAAAGCCATATGGCTTACCATGTCATCCAAGCAATTATGTTTATTAGGTGGCTTGGATACACCTAATAGTTTTGTCATTAGCTAATGCATTTTATGCTTTGGTATGGCCTCCACATTTATGTGTTTGCCATTGAAAGAAAGCATTGAATGCTTAATGACAAAGCCATTATCTTTAGCTTAACATTTCTTATGCTTTGGTATGACATTCACATTTTTGTGTTGGCCATTGCAAGAAAGCATTAGATGCTTAATGACAAGGTTAGTTGGCTTGTGTAAGAGAATATAATCTCTATCATTTCTCTCACTTCCTAAGGTTAACACTTTGCATTCATTCACACAATTGTTGTGAGAAAAGATTTGAGAGAAAATAGAGAGAGTTTTAGCATTCACAAGTATTGTGAAATTCTTAAAGCCAAACACCATTGTGACATCGTAAATCTCTAAATAGTTTAGAGGTTTAATCTTTGTGAGTGAAGCCCATACTTTGGTTTGTTGGTTTCGAGTCATAGTTCGGAAGATCGAGTGGTTGATCTAAGTGTTGGACACCAAATGATTGATCTTAGCTACTACAACAAAGGGAGAAGGCAAAGAAAATTTTGAAGATCCATACTGGACCAGGTGCCACCACAAGCAACTTCCGCCGCGCTAAGGAAAGTCGTTTCCTACATGCGCCTGTGCTTTTGTATAGTTTTTTGGTTAATATACTTACCTTATCCAAAACAAAGTGGTGGTTCTCAAGATTGGCCTTCGTGGAAAGATGAGTTGGGTATTTGTTTAGGTCAGGTTGGTTTAGAATATGTCCAATTTTCTGGTTGTCGTTTTACTTGGTATAATAAGCAAGTTGGATCTCCTATTTGGCGAAAGCTTGATCGTGTCATTGCAAATGCCTCTTGAAAGTCTTCTTTTCCTGGTTCGGTCCTTCCATCTAGTATTTCAAATCATTCTCCTATGGTTGTTACTCTAGCTGAGCTCCCCCAGAGGAAGATCTCGTTTAACTTCTTTGATTATTGGGCAGACCATCATAATTTCCTTTTGACCGTGGCTAGAGCTTGGGACATTGATTTTTGTGGTACTCGTATATTTTTTTGTGCAAGAAGTTGCATAATGATAAGGTGCAATTACGGAAGCTTAATCATGAGTATTTTTCAAACCTTTCTGTTAGGGTTAACGGGGTTAAGATGGAGTTGGAAGAGGTTCAATGTGCTTTGCAAGAGTCTCTTACTGATCCTTTATTATGAGTGAGGAGTCGAGGTTGTCTTTATTGTATTGCAATTTGAGTATAGTTGATGAGAGTTTGTTTAGGAAGAAGTCTCGGGTTCAATGGCTTAATCTTGGTGATCAAAATACAAAATTTTTCTTTCAAGCTATGAAGCATCATCATCGTGTAGTAAGATTATGTCTATTTGCAAGGAGAATGGGACTCGTGTGGAGGATTATGTTTTGGTGCGTGAGGAGATTGTGTCTTTTTATAAGACTTCCTTCATTCGTCTATTACTCAATTTGTTTCAGATGAGCAGAGGAAGGTTCTTGATCGAAATATTTTAGATGAGGAGATTGAGGCGATGATGTTTTCCTTGAAGGATAATAAGGCCCCGGGGTCATATGCTTTTAATTCAGGTTTCTTTATGAAGGCCTGGAGTGTCGTGGGTGATGATGTCCTTCTTGCTATTCGGTCTTTCTTTTGTTCGGGGAAGCTTTTAAAGTAAATGAATGCTACTACAATTGCTCTAATTTCGAAGGTTCCTAATCTTGTGCAGGTCAAGGATTTCGGCCCATTTCATGCTGCAACACAATTTATAAGTGTATTGCCAAGATTATCGCTGGTTCTTCCCTCTGTGGTTAACCCTGGCCAATCTACTTTTTTTACGGGTCGGTGTATTAGTGATAATATTTTGTTGTGCCATGAGTTGATGAGGAATTATCAAATGAGAGGTGGTATTCCACGATATGCTCTAAAGATTGATTTGATGAAGGCCTATGATACAGTCCGTTGGGATTTCATAGTTGAGGTGTTGAGAACCATTGGGTTCTCTGATAGGATGGTTGGGTGGATTCGAGAGTGTATGACCTTGACGGTGAAATCACTCACGTTACGTAAGCTCACGTATCATTAAAGTAGTATAAAATATATCAATCCCATGAGGACGTAATACCTATGCTATTAATTTATGAAGCTAAATTTCTACACGTATCTTTTTGTGAGTAAGTATATTAACCAAAACAGAACTATACAAGAGCAAATGGGCATACCCCGGACAACTAAAGAGGACATGCCCTCCTAGAAGAAAACACACAATATCTCAATATATACAGAATTTGCGTGGGTTGCCTCCCCGTTAGCGGTAAGTTTAACGTCGTCAGCTAGACATAACTGCCCAAACGTTAGGCTGGATCTACCAGTGTGAGACTTTCTTTTTGTCGCTCAAATAATTCTCTTCAATAGTGCTTGACACATTGGTTGTTGACCCTGAATGTGTTGTTGGAGTTGGGGTTATGTATCTTAACTACTCCATAAGGTAACAATTGGGTAATCACAAATGGACCTGACCACTGTGATTTCAACTAGCCAGAGAAAAGTTTCTAACTTGAGTTGTATAACAACACCTACTGCTTAATAAAGCATATTGGGCACTGAAAAGCTGAATTTTGATCTGCAAGCAGCATGAGAGAAACGGCTCCACCAACTGAATGAATTGGTAGATGACATTCTTTCCCAAACACCATTTGATATGGGGACATTCCAATGGGTGTCTTGTAAGCTTTCCGGTAGGCTCATAATGCATCATCCAATTTTGTAGACCAATCCCTCCTTGTTGAACCAACGATTCTCTCCAAGATCCTTTTGATTTCTCTGTTGGAAACTTCAACCTGACCACTTAATTGCAGATGGTAAGTAGTGGCAACTTTGTGAGTAACTCTGTATTTGGATAGGAGTGCATCAAAGTACTTGTTACAGAAGTGTGTTCCACCATTACTGATGATTGCCTGGGGTGTTCGAGTGAGAAGTTTTTCTTGAGGAAATGTAAAACCACTTTAGAATCATTCGATGGTAGTGTTGTTGCTTCAATCCATTTGGAGAATACTCTACTGTAACCAAAATGTACAGGTTTCCGTGTGATGGAACAAAGGGTCCCGTAAAATCAATTCCTTATACATCAAATATCTCCACTTCGAGAATGCTTTGAAGAGGTCTTTCATTTCTCCTCGAAATAATTCTTGTTCTCTGGAACCTGTCATATTGAAGAATGAATAAGTGAGCATATTTAAACAAAGTGGGCCAGAACAAACCTGATTGTAGGACTTTGGCTGCAATCTTATCTCCACTGAAGTGTCCACCATATGGAGCTGAGTGACAATACTGCAGGACACTATTAACCTCCTCATGTGGAACACAATGTTACAATAACTGATCCGCACAATGTTTGAATAGGTACGGCTCATCCCAGACATAGTGCTTGACTTCTTTGAAAAATTTCTTCCGTAGCTGATGTGTCCATTCCAATGGCCATTTCCCCGATACTATGTAGTTCACAGAGTCAGCATACCATGGGATTTCATGTTGCTTGATGGCAAACAACTGTTCATCTGGTAAAGTTTCTTTGATTGTCAGTGTATTGCCAGTTGTACCTTAATTTCATTGACAACTGATCTGCCACTTGATTTTCTGTCCCTTTCCTGTCTTGGATCTCCATGTCAAATTCTTATAGTATAAGCACCCAACAGATCAATCTTGGCTTGGCATCTTTCTTTGTGATCAGGTATTTGATTGTTGAATGATCTGTGTAGACCACCACTTTGGGACCCAGTAAACAGGAGCGGAATTTGTCAAAAGCAAACACAACTGGGAGCAGCTCATTTTCAATTGTTATGTAGTTGAGATGTGCTTTATTCAATGTTTTGCTGGCATAGTAGATGGTGTGAAAAACTTTCGCTTTACGTTGTCCCAAAACTGTACCTACAGCAAAATCACTAGCATCGCACATCACTTCAAAATGAAGCGTCCAATCTAGTGCTACGATGATGGGGGCAGAGACCAACTTCTGTTTCAAGATCTCGAAAGCATGGTGGCATTCTTTGGTGAAGTAGAAATGCTCGTCTTTCTCTAACATGTTGCACAGAGGTTTCGCTATCTTTGAGAAATCCTTGATGAATCTCCTGTAAAATCTTGCATGCCCAAGAAAACTTTGAATCCCTTTGACGGATGATGGTGGAGGTAATTTTTCTATCGTCTCGATCTTTGCTTTGTCTACATCGATTCCCTTCCGTGAGATTCGGTGTCCAGGGATAATGCCTTCCTGCACCATGAAATGGCATTTCTCCCAATTCAGTACCAGATTTGTATCTTCACATCTTTGTAACACTTTTCCCAGATTTTACAATGGTCGAACGAGTCTCCAAACACTGAGAAGTCATCCATGAAGACTTCCATTCTTTGTTCTATCATGTCTGAAAAGATGGCCATCATGCAACGTTGAAATATGGCAGGAGTATTACATAGTCCAAACGGCATCCTGCGAAATGCAAAAGTACCATACGGGCATGTGAAGGTAGTTTTCTCCTGATCTTCTGGGGTGATGGCAATCTGATTGTATCCTGAGTATCTGTCTAGAAAGCAGTAGAAATCATGTCCCGCTAGTCTGTCTGGCATTTGGTCAATGAATGGTAGCGAGAAATGATCATTCCGTGTTACTTTGTTCAGCTTCGTATAGTCCATACATACTCTCCATCTAGTCACGGTTCTTGTCGGAATCAACTCGTTATTTTCGTTTGTGACTACAGTTATTCCTTCTTTCTTGTGTACACATTGTATAGGACTTACCCAAGAGCTATCAGAGATGGGGCAGTTGATGTCTGCATCCAACCATTTGATGATTTCTTTCTTCACAACTTCCTTCATGATTGGATTCAGCCTTCGTTGATGTTCCACTGTGGCTTTGTACTCATCGTTCTTCACAATTTTGTGCATGAAAAATGATGGACTGATGCCTCGAATGTCTGCTATAGTCCAGTCAATAGCTCTCTTGTGCTCGCGTAACACTCTCAATAACTTATCTTCCTGCACCCATGTTAGCGATGGAGAAATAATCACAGGTAAATCAGAAGAGTTTTCCAAGTATGCATACTTGAGATGGCTCGGAAGTGGCTTTAGTTCCAACTGCGGTGGTTATTCAATCGAGGGCTTGATTCGCTTCTTTTTCGATAGTTCCAAGCTTTCCACTTGTGGTGTCAATCTGAAGCGAGAGGCTCCATCAAGATAGTTGATACATTCCAGAATCTCATCATCTAATTCTCTGTCAATCGTGTTGGTGATGCATGTTTTAACATTGTCAGTGGAAAGTTGCATTACATCTGTGTTCTGGATGATACTTGTTGGGATGTATGCCCTAGAGCTACATGTAATGTAAACGGCTTTATGAGTTTTGAAATAAAATGATGCATTATTCATTTATCAAGTATTTGTTTAATTTTTCGCATATTATAAATTATCTTGAATGCCATAGATTACTTATGTGCCTTCAGACTTAGTGTATGAGTGTCATACACAAGAGGATTTAAGTCTGAAGTTAGTAATCTTAAATAGTCCATAGAGAGCAAACAAAGCGGGTACTTTGTTTGTGGTTTATCTATAGCTGTGGTCCATTCTATATTTGTATGGCGACCTTGAACCGGGATCGTCCATGTAGAGACATGAGAATTGAGGCACCTTGTATGATGTGATCATATAGGACTGGACCCAGATGGAAATGACATTCTTACAACATCCGTTAAACAAAGAAAGTCATTTCGATATACTAGATGGTCATATATGGATTAATCTTAATCATGAGTGTACTACGAACTCCTGCATGGTAGGCTATGTCCTTTGATTTACAAATGTGGGGTTGGTGTAGCAGTCCTGACCAATAGCTACGTACTTTGGGGGGCATGGTCTGTTGAGTAGCTGGGAACGTTTTACATAGATATGGAGTTCACTCCTTCTTGCGAGAAGTAGATGAGTATCTTTCTTAAGGTTTGATTCGGTACTTGAACGGTTAGAGCGCTCAAGTCTTTCTATTACGAATAGAAAGATTAAAATTCATAATCGTTATGAATAAATCGTTAGATAGAGAATCAATGGTACTTAAGGTAAAAATAATTAGAGGGGTATAAAAAATAGACATTATGACCCGACTCTAATTACGAGATACTCATGAAGGGTTAATCTATATGTAGTGACTATATCGATGGACACCGACTTGGTTCGGCTAAATATATCATCTGCGGCAATGAGAGTGCAACTTCGGGTTTTTAGTGGAATAACCTGGAGTTAATAATTCAGAATATTTAATTAATAGCTTAATTAATATTTCAAGATTATTGGAGCTCGGAACCGTATGTCTATTTGGTCCCCTTGCTAGCTCGATTTACTATAGCGGATTTAGTATAATTGGATAGTCCAATTATATACTCACAAAGGTATAAATATTATTAATATGATTAATAATATTATTTTTTCACACTTAGAACTTTATATTTAAATTTAATATATGGTTTTATAATAAATAATTATATGATAATTATTTATTAATAATTATTAAATTATATAAGATATAATTTAATGGAAGGTCAAATTTCGAAATACCAAATTTTTGGGTTTTGGAAACCCTTGGCATTATTTTGGTAGTTACACAATTTAAATGGATGTTAACTATTCAATATTGTAATATATATTCTCTTTATGGAAAGTTAATATAGTTGTTACAAAATTATTAAAAAATTGATGCCTTGGCCGAAACATATTGGAAAAAAAGGGAGTGGTTTGTTTTATTTTGTAAAATTAAACCCCAAGTATAAAAATGAAAATATGATTTTTCTTTTGACGAGATTTTTCATTCTTGAACCCTAGCCACCTTTCATCTTTTGTTCATTCTCTCAAAAGTTGAGAAAAACATAAATAATAGAAAAGAAGAAAAACAAAACATAATAAAAGTGTGATTAAATCTATAAAATATTTAGGGATTAATTTGTGAGTCTTGCCCACATAAGTTTTCGTTGGAAACGAGATATAATTCGGAAGACTTTGTGGTGTCGAACAAATCTTCATCTTCATCTTTTTCTTTTGGTTCACGGCAGTGAGCATTGTTTTTGCTCATTGCCGCCCCTTTACTTGGTGAAACGGAACTCGGTTTAGTTTCGTTTTAATCCAATTTTTTTGGGGAACATTTTGTGATGTTTTGGGGTTGTGTTGGGGCTATTTTCAAGCGAAAAATCAGAACCAAAACTGATGAAAACCTGCATGGAGCAAAACCAGACAAACCCACAAAAGATTGTTACCCACGCAACTCCTGTGAACATCATAGGAACAAAGCCTGTGAAACCCACAAAAGATTGTTATGAGCGCCAACTGATGAAAACCTGCATGGAGCAAAGCCAGACAAACCCACAAGAGATTGTATCCAGGCAACTCCTGTGAACCACGCGGGAACAAAGCCCGTGAAACCCACAAAAGATTGTTATGAGCGCCCAGGAAAGCATAACGAGATTTGGAGATTAGAAACCCGTGAAGAACAAAGCCTTACGAACCCCTAATTGCTTGAAACACCACAAAGGACAGCAACCCCTTTGATAAGTTTTTGAAGAGAATCCACCCTTCCATACTTAGCCATCACAGCCTCACCACCAATGTGCCTGACGGCAATATTAATTTTTTTTGGTTAAAACATTCATGCATTTTATTAATGAAAAGCTTGTTTAAATAAATAGTACAATGGAAACCCTAATTGTAATATGTTAAAAAACCAGAAATACCCCTCGGTAATAATCCTTATTACAAATAAAATCTTAGGCCCCTAACATTTGACCCACTCTAGAATAAACACCAATATTAAAACCTAGGGCCCCTAACAGTCGGCCCACTCTAAAATAAACAATAACATTAACCCCCTCTAGGAGGCCTTCGCTTGTATTTGTTCGACCCCTTCATTGCTAAATAACTTGAATGGATTATTAGGCTTCACCCTTAGATGCTTGGATCCATACTTTGAGGCTTGTTTTCTTGATGCTCCCTATATCATATCAAGTTAACTTGAAGTTGTGGCTGATTGCATGGCTTGGTCAGATTGATGTATTTGGGCATTTTGGTGGATTTGGAAGATTCTTTGGGTTCTCGAGTTTGGTCCATGCATGAGACTTTATATGAAGGATTTATTATGTCTAAATCAGGAATGAAATGGGTTTTGGACGTGCATGGGCTGCCTTGATTTATTTTCGGCTTTATTTTTGAATGATGCATTAGTAGTGGCGAGATTTGCGCAGTCTTCGTATTTTGGACCTAACTTTCTCGTCTGATGTCTGATTTTGGTGATTCAAGTTGAATTGGAAAGAGAACTCGTAGCTTTACAACTTTTTAGCTTATATAAAAGTCCAGTTCGGACTTACTCTTGGTCAAAATGAGGACGCAACATATCCCTACAGTTTTTATATTTTATATTTTTTTTAAGGTTATGTGTTGTTTAAGTGTTGGGCTGAACTTTAATTATATTACAAAGCCCATGCACGAAATTTTCAAGTATTTTATATGTTATTGGGTTTATTTTATTAGGGTTTTATTATATTTGGGTAGAATTAGGGTTAGCCACCTATTTAAAGGGGCATTATTCATTGTAATTGAAATTAACTAATAATATATCTTTTTACAAAATAAATTGACTTGTGTCATCTTGAGGGAGTGGATTCTTCCTTGGTTTTATGGAACAAAAGCTTATCAACGTGTGGCAAGCGTTGTGGTGCTGTATCGCTGTTTAAGATTCTCCAAAGAAATAAAGAAAGGTTCTTAAGGGCAAGGTTCCTTGAGGGTTGGACTTGATCTTGGAAGGATTTTGTTCTTACAAAATCAAGATTCGTGGTTCTGGGGGCTTAGAACACGTGGAGGGGTTTGCTTGGCTTTGTTCCAGGCAGGTTTCTATCATTTGGTATCAGGAGCTCAGGGTTCCAAGGTCAAGATTTTCTCTATTTTAATCGTTTTATGAAGTCTTTATATTTCTTTTTTTTCGTCTCTTCTAGTTTCAATTTTTTTCTTTGTGTTTTTCATGTTTATGACTGGATCGTGGATGTTATTATAATGTTCTTTCATGATAATAACATTTAGGATTCAATTCTTGAAGTTTTGAGTCAATTCGAGTCGAAATTGTATGCAATTTTCGAATCAGTTTGGTCAGAATTTTTCAGCCACGCACTGAATTTAAAAAGGCTGTAACGTTTGATCTAGAAAGAGTTACAAGACCCATAATATATCGATTTACATGTACTCAATGAGATCTAGTCAACAGTGCACAGTTGAAGGCTGTATGTTCTCATATCGGGTCTCAATTTCTGGTCCGAATATTAGTTACGGGATTTGAGTGAGTTTCAGGTTCTGGTTTATAATCAGTTCTGAATCAGTTTGTTTGTTTAATTTGCATGCGTAATTAGGATTTAGAGAGTCATTATCAAAAAATTAAATTCAAATTTTTACAAGAGAAATAAGAAAAATTCGATCAATTACCTTGTGTGTTAAGTTGTGCTAGGGATTGCCTTAGTGTTCCTTAATCGAAATGAAATTTTTGGTTGAATTTATCACTGAGTTTTGAATATGGATTTTTTTTTTGTGTTTTTATTTTGAGTCTTACGTGGTTTTTTTTTAAAAAAAAAATTTTCGCCTTATTATTTATCTTGTTTTTGTCAATTTGTTTTTGGTATTTTCTTCATTCTTGAGTTTGTTTTGTCAAGATGGCCATTGTGTTGGTTGATATTATGGGACAACCAAGATATAATAAATTTCGTACTAGAGTATTGTGAAAGATGAGGTGTGTAGTGTGATTATTGATGGGGAACATTGGGCTAATTTAGTGAGTACCAATCTCGTGGAGAAATTGAAGTTGCCATTGTAAAACCATCCTAAGCCTTATGTGTTACGAGGCTTACCTAATTGTGTTGACGTTAAGGTGGAGTATCAAGTTATGGTTGCATTTTCTACTATGAGGTTTCATGATGAGGTATTATGTGATGTGGTGCATATGCTTGACTGTCATGTATTGTTGGGTGGTTCATGGAATATGATAGGCAAGTGTGGCATCATGTTGAAAGGAGTAGGTACATTTATGTCACGAAGCGGAGGTCAGTGATTCTTCCTCTTTTAACACCACAATAAGCCTATACAGATCAATTAAAAATGAAGAGAATAAGTGAGGTTGAAAAGAGGAAAAAAAAAGAGTTGTCGAGTGCTTGGAAAATAAACTTGTTATTGATGTTGTGAATGTAAAAGAAGAAAATATGGGCATGGTAGTGAATGAGCGAGTAGTGAAGAGTGAGTGTGATGTGGAGGTTGTTGCTATTGCTGAGGTGAATGACTTAGCTGTTGCTGGTGATGATAATTTTGAAGCTCAATGCATGGCTAAATGTATTAATGAAACTACATGTGTAGTCGAATGTGTTGAGAGTTTTGAGCATCCAAATGAGAGTAATGAGTCGGGAAATACTTGGGTAAACTCATCTGAGAATTTTGTGTGTGTTAAACATATAGAATTTGTTATGAATGAGATTGAGAATGTGAACTTAATTAGGAATCTCATTGGGGCAGTGAGTGCAATGAAAATAGATTTAGAGGAAGATTGTGGGCAAGAGGGAATAGTAGGAAAACATTATTGTCCCAACATTGACATTTCTCCTTCGTGTGATTTTTCTTTGTTCCAGAATAATCATCCAATTCATTTTATCATTACTATCTATGATCCGAGCACGAATTCGAGGATAAATCCTTTTCAAGAGAGGGAGAATGATGTGATCCAGAATGAGTTCTGTTTGTTGGGCCAAGTTAACTTGAAGTTGTGGCTGATTGCATGGCTTGGTCAGATTGGTGTATTTGGGTCATTTTGGTGTATTTGGAAGATTCATTGGGTTCTGGAGTTTGGTCCATGCATGAGACTTTATATAAAGGATTTATTATGTCTAAATCAGGAATGAAATGGGTTTTGGACGTGCATGGGCTGCCTTGATTTATTTTCGGCTTTATTTCTGAATGGTGCATTAGCAGTGGCGGGATTTGCGCAGTCTTCGTATTTTGGATGTAACTTTCTCGTCCGATGTCTGATTTTGGTGATTCAAGTTGTATTGGAAATAGAACTCGTAGTGTAGGCATTGCATTTTTGCATACCAACCCGATGATGAGCCTCGTAAGGAGGCACTAACTTTAAGTCGTGGAAGTCGCAGAAAATGGTCGTCGGAAAGGAGAGGTCAAGAATTGACACATCATTGGTTTTAATTTGTTGAATTCGCTCGGAGTTCGCTTGTTGAATTTTCGTTTCGAGGCATATCCTTGGCCCAAAATCCCCGCAAACCACTCTAAGCTCACCTAAACACCAAGCCCACCAACCATGAAGCCCACGCCCAACACACTAATTTCACCCATCCATCCACTATTCAAACAACAATTACCCTTTCTACCATGCATACCCCACACATTTGACACCAAATCCACCTATCTCCCCACACATTTGACACCAAATCCACCTTATCCCCACACATTTGACACCAAATCCACCTTATTCCCACAAATTTGACACCAAATCCACCTTATCCCCCCATTTTCAACAAAACAACCCCCACTCACCTCACCTTTCAAACAAATAAGTCAAGGTTCCTCCCCCACACCCATGTGAAATACACCAACAAATTCAACAAACATCCACAAATTCAATAAAGCAAACAACAAATCACAAAAAGCCCCTAATCACACTAACCACTAAATAATTCACTAACCCCACACATGACTTAGCATCCTCTTTCCCATTTTTTTCAACAAAAACCTACCCCATTAATGCCTCTCCCATTTGCCTATATAAACCACCAATCATTCACTTCAAAGAGCTAGCACATATTGAGGATACACTTAGCACTTTGAAAGCACTTCCATAGCACACAAAGATCTCTCCTCTCAAGCCTTCAAACCAGCCCCTTAATTCCCCTAAAGCTCACGCCCTTCACTGCCCCCAAGTAGCCTCACAAAGATAGCCCTTAAACACGCCCAAGTCAGCCCTCAATTCATCCCTATCATTCACGCCTATTACTTACCCTCAACTCAGCCCTCCCTCACTGCCTCTCAAACGCGCCCACTGCAACCCCTCACTCACTACCCATCAAGCAACACACATAGCTCCCATTTCACATTTCAGCCCCCTACAAGCACGCCAAACTGCCTCCTTCACTGCCTATCATTCACGCCAATTAGCCCTTCATCCAGTCCCTTTATTTTGCCTACAGTTCACGCCCTTCACTGCCTCCCAACCAGCCTTCTACAACACAACGCCCAAAAACTTGCGCCCAAATCACCCTTATTTTCCCCTCAAACCAGTGCACAAACTGCCTCGTTTAACCCTCATTGATCATGCCCAAACAGCAGCTCATTGCCCTCAAAACAGTGGCCCAAAATCACTGAAACAGTGAATAAAAAACTGCACTTGAAAGTCTTTGAGAAACTGAGCAAACGGCAGTCCAATACCCCCCCAAAATTCACCAAAACAACCTCTAATTCACTGCAAACCAGTGAGCTAAGTGTGGAGACTTAAATCGCAGCGAAATGAAGTGGAAACAGCGGACGAAACAGCGAAACAGTGAGCAAAATGTCGAACCAGCGAACCCGTGAAATCGTGGTGTCTTAGCTCCTTCCGACAGCCGTATAACGCACCTCCGAAGAATGACACAAAAGGTTAGACTTGAGGGTTTATATTATTGAATCTATTCACATGAAATAATGACTTAGGAAATGTGTTTAGCATGAATAATGGTTTAGCATGTTATTTAATTTAGTTATGTAAATTAGTATTTAGAAAAGCATGTAATTTACTTTTCTTCGCATGAGAATTTTGACTTAGTATATGATGTGATTTCGGGTGAATGAAATATTTGTTCTTTCTTATGGTATATTGGATGGAAACCCGGACATAAATTCCATAGCCGAATCCGAATGGACGGTATTATGGTTTTCACTCGGGATATAATGCCCCGTACCACTTGAAGGATTCACATATTTCATTTCATCCAAACTTGTATTTGAGCATGATTAGGCTATTAGAATGTTGTGTTATTTTTAGCATGACCTAGTTATTTACCTTTCGTATTAGGAATTTAAGTTATGTTATGTTTATATCATTAGTTATTTAACATGTTTGATGTGTGATATCATGTGTTTGCTGTTATGAAAGTTTACTTTTGAAGCATGCAGACCTAGATTTAGGCTTTATAAGAATTTAGACTACTTTGACCATTATGCATGTTAAGTAGATTTGGTTAATATTGCACAAATCCATTTATTACAAACGACATAAGTAAGGGACCATTCCGAACCCAACGGTTTGAGGTCTTCCCTTGCGAGGGGTGAGTGCGGCCTTAAATCATTTCCCGGTTCACACCGGGTGGCGACTCCTTTATTCTCCGGTTTAGTCTCAGTGGGCTACTCCGTACTCCCAACTAGGCCCTGAGTCTAGAACAGCATGCGTCGCCGAGTTTCTATGTCCTACAGTCTGGCGACTCCACTAGGGATAGAGAATCGGCCCCGAAATAATGTCTTGTAATGTTTGTGATTTGTGTTTTAATTAATCATGTCTACTGTGGGTTTAAGGAGTTTAATCAAAGGCATTATTAAGGCTAGGTGATAATTTGGTGTCTTCATTCAATCACTACCTTTCTATAAGGAAAAGCTGTGAAGGCACCTAGATAATCATTCACCTGTAGCTTATTGTGATAGACTAATTTGGAGGACTCGTTGTTTATTTCTGTTACCAAGCGATAAGAGCCTAAAAGGCTTAGGTACTTAAGAGAGCCTCGCTCCACCCTCCCTCTGGGGAATCTACAACGGGAAATTCATTTGACAGTTAGTCACATACCATAACTTGTTGGCACGTACCGTAAGGTATAAAAAAAGGTGCGTTCACTTGGTCGTTTGAACCCTTGAGTGGGGAGTCCTAGTCGTGAACAATCCTTCGTCAGCGGGAGCCTTTGTTTACACTCCTGAAACCTACATGTGAACCTTAATTGTATGACCCTTAGAAATTATTTATTTATGCTTGTGTTTAGGACCATCGTCATTTGGATTCAATTGAACCTCTTGTCAAGAGATATGAACTTGTTAGGCCATTTAAACCGGGACGAGTTCGTGTCCTTTGACAATTGGGCCAAAAGCTTCTAAAATGCCGATGAGCCATTTTGTGTTTAGGCCTCTTATTATTTGAAGTTGTTTAGCCATGTTATCGCAAATGTATAAACTTGTTGGGCCTTTTCAACTGGGACAAGTTTGCACCGCGCAATAGTATGACTAAATGCTTTAAAATGATAATAGGCCAACTTGTATATAAATCTTGATGGAATTGTATATTTCATGCATTACATGCATACATACTAACATGCAGTTTGAAAGAGACACCATAGATTCCCGTTGGGTTAGGGAAGAAAGAAGACTCACCAAAAGACCGATAGCAAATATGAGTGAATCCGTCAACGAGGGGTCTCGAATGGACCAAATTGAAGCTAATCTCGCCAAAATGACTGAACAACTGCAAGCTCTGACTGCTGCCATGTCCAATATAGTTGTGCCCCGTGCTGGGGGAAGCTCTGAGAATGAAAGGCGTGAGGAGCCTCCAAACAGGGTGAATGGGGATATCCCGACTGCTGCCATGTCCAATATAGTTGTGCCCCGTGCTGGGGGAAGTTCTGAGAATGAAAGGCGTGAGGAACCTCCAAACAGGGTGAATGGGGATATCCCTGTCTTTGATGATGATATGGCTGAATATACCGCAGGGAGAATAGCCGGTTCTCAGGCCGAGATACAAAAGCTGTGTGATCAAATGGAGTCAGTTACCCAAAAATTGAAGGGGAAACACGAGGACTTGTTGGATTATGAGGCGATGACCTTCGAGGAGCAGCTGCCAGTTCAATTTAAAATGCCCGATATTGCCAAGTTTAATGGGAATGGGGACCCGGGGGTCCATCTTCGACAGTATGTCTCAGTGATGAGTTCAGTAGGCCTTTCACAGCGCCAAGTTCAGAAAATGTTTGGGATGTCACTTGAGGGGGCACCGGTAGTATGGTATCATAACCTCGAGAAGAAGGTCAAAGAAGATTGGAGGGAATTGGCTGACGCATTCCTCAAGCAATATGTTACGGACTTGGAGATTGATTTGTCACTCCGAGATTTAGAGAACACTAAACATAAGCCAGAAGAGAACTTCAAGGAGTATATAGACCGCTGGAGGAGCCAGCTTTTAAAGATGCAGACTCGGCCCTCAGAGAAGGACCAGATAAAGATGATCATCAAGGGCACTAAGCCCTCCATCTATGGCAAGCTAAGGAGGATGACCTCCATGATTACGGATTTCCGACAATTGAGGGAGACTGTTATGGATATTGAAGAAGAGGAAGCCGAGAATCGGAAGTTCTATAGCCTGAATAGAAGAACTGTTGGAGGATCGTCAGGGACCAAGCCTGTTTCTGCTGAGGTTGCTGCAGTTAAGAATAGACGTTTTTCCAACTTGGGTAGGCCCCTATCAAAAGTGTTTGAAAAGTTGATAAAGCAAGGATTCCTGAAACCATTGGAACCAAAACCACTACCACATCCTCCACCACCACATCTTAACTTAAACCAATACTGCCACTTCCACCAACAGAAAGGACATGACACCGATAACTGTGCTCGTCTCCGCCATGAGATCCAGGACCTAATTGACTCCCACAAAATTCCTGACCCTGAAAAAGAACAGCCAAACACACACCGTAACCCCCTGCCTAACTACCACTCTGTCCCCCCACCTACCTACATGATCAACTCTGGCCTACCAGAAGACCTTGTCCTTCGAACCTTCAATCATCAAGCCTTTTGCCTGGGTATCTGGGACAGTAACAGTGAGGATGAGATGGAACAGAAGAAGAATTTTTGGGAGGACTTTTCAAGCAGTGATGAGGAAGAAGTGAAGGGGATGACCCGTAGTGGGCGTTTTTATAATGATACAACTGAAAAAGAGAAGGAAATATTAACAGAAGGCAGGGAAGTGACTGAGAATGCTGAGGGGGATACAGTGCTGCGACAGTTGAAGAGGACCCGGGCACAAGTCAGCATCTGGGAACTGTTGTGTTCATCACAGGAGCACAGACGTGCTATGGTCGAAGCCTTGAGCAAGATAGTGGTGGCGGAAGACGCCAATCCCGCAATGTTTGTCGGATCAGTGCAGAAGGAAGCTCTGCAAATAATCTTTTATGAGGAAGAACTCCCGGCTGAGGGAAGAAACCACAATAGGCCTTTATTCATCCGAGCTGAAGTAAGAGGCAAGAAGACATCTTGCGTGATGGTGGATGATGGCTCATCCATCGATGTGTGCCCGTTGAAGATTTTGGCAAGGCTGGGTATGAAACCAACAGATCTGAGTCCCTCTAATATGACTATCAAAGCTTATGATGATAGCAAACGAGGAGTTGAGGGTATTTTTGCCGCGGTGGTCAAGGTTGGCCCAGTTGAGGATGAAGTTGAGTTTACCGTGCTAGATATCCCGGCCACATTTGCCTTGTTGTTGGGAAGGCATTGGTTTCACAAGCTTGGGGGCGTGCCCTCCACTCTACATCAAATGATTAAGTTCCTGTACGGAGGGGATATTGTCACCATCCGAGCTGAGGTGGACAATGCTGTAGCTGCTTTGGAAATACAACCTTTCACGAGGTTCCAAGTATCAGCAACTTTTGAGGAATGGGTGGATCCCAAAGTAGCGAAGATCATGAAGAAAATGCAGTTTGAGCCGGGCCAAGGTTCAACATTACCAGACTTTAAAGGGCAGAATACTCGGAGGGGTTTGGGATACCGATCTGATGAAGATAAGCCAAATGCCAAGAAGAAAGGGCTGAAGTTGACAAAATACTTTGTGAAGGCTTCAGGGTATCAAGGGGAGCCTGAACCAGTAGAGGTCAATGGGATTGTGGTGCCCGGATTTGAGATCTTTCAGGATATGCTGGGTGAGAAGCTGATGATGGAAGAAGTGGAGAAGAAGGAAGAAGAGAATTGGGAAGAAGAACTGATGTTGTTGGAGAGCCTGACCCTCGAGGAAAATGTTGAAACTAAGGAAGACCCTGTTGCGGGAGATGAAGTATCTGTAGAGGATGAAGATGTTTATCTCTCTGACTTATTTGAATGTATTCCCGCTTCTGCTAGCAATAAAGACGTTTGTTTTGCTTACTTTTATGAGTCTCTCAATTGCGTGACTTGAGCATATTTGACATCAACTCAACCAAAACAAACACATTCAACCTTGGTACGCCTGAAAGTCCCAAGGAGATTTTAATTGCAAGTGAAGTTACTCTTGAAGAGCGGAAGAGATTAGAAGAGATGTTAGTCAAATATGCCACAGTATTTGCCTGGTCTTATGAAGACATGCCGGGAGTAGACAGAAGCATTGCCCACACATGATACCGACTTACCCGAACATGAAGCCGGTGAAACAGAAACTTCGAAGAATGAGACCTGAATGGGCCGAGAAAGTCAGGGAAGAAGTCAAGAAGCAGATAGATGTGGGATTCCTAGAAGTGGTGAATTATCCTGAGTGGTTGGCAAACATTGTGCCAGTACCGAAGAAAGATGGGAAAGTCAGAATGTGCGTGGATTACAGAGATCTCAACAAGGCTTGCCCAAATGATGATTTTCCTCTGCCGCATATAGATGTACTGGTCGATATGCGGCCTTATCTGCTATGTATTCATTTGCAGATGGATTTTCATGGCCACTACATTATTCCACGATTTGATGCACAAAGAGATTGAAGTGTATGTGGATGACATGATGGTAAAGTCAGAAACGAGAGGAGGGCATATAGAAGCATTGGAGAAGTTCCTTGAACGAGTCAACAAGTACAACTTGCGGTTGAATCCCAGGAAGTGTGTATTCGGAGTGACATCGGGTAAGTTGCTAGGCCACACAGTGGGAATGGGTGGAATAGAAGTGGATCCTGAAAAGATCAAGGCTATTACAGAGATGTCTGCACCGAAGACAGAGAAAGAAGTCAGAGCATTTCTGGGGAAAATCCAGTACATCAGTAGGTTCATTGCCAAGTTGACGTCGGTATGTGAGCCTATTTTCAAACTATTGAGAAAGGACCAGCCAGTGAAGTGGAATGAGCAGTGTCAAGCAACTTTCGACAAAATCAGAGAATATTTGGTGAAACCTCCTGTGTTGAGACCTCCGAGACCAGGCATACCCTTGATACTATATCTGGCCATAGAACTAGAAGCACTGGGGGCGATGATGGTACAGCAAATGACACAGGGGTGGAACATGCAGTTTACTATCTAAGTAAGAAGATGCTCCCGTATGAGGCTTGCTATCAAGAAGTAGAGAGGATCTGTCTAGCAGTGGTGTGGGCTTCCAGAAAACTACGGCATTACTTTCAGTCTTACAAGATCCAGGTGGTGGCAAAGGAGAATCCTTTGAAATATCTACATTCAGTGCCTTCATTGGTTGGGAAGTTGGGTAGATGGTTAGTGTTGTTGACAGAGTTTGACATTGAGTACCTTACCTCCAAGGTCATCAAGGGGCGAGCAGTAGCAGAGTTCCTGGCATTGCAACCCATTGAAGGGGATCAGTACAAGTTTGAATTCCCGGATGAGGAGATCCAAGCAATAGCAGTTCAAGGATGGAAGATGTATTTCGATGGGGCAGTGAACTACAAAGGAGCCGGAATCGGAATTGTGGTAGTAACTCCCGAAGGAGAAACTTTGCCTATGGCCAAGAGGTTAACGTTTGGAGTGACAAACAATATGGCCGAGTATGAAGCCTGTGCTTTTGGATTGACTGCTTTGATAGCCTTGAAGGCTGAGAGCGTGGAGGTCTACGGAGATTCGATGCTGGTAATCCGACAAATGCAGGGAGAATGGGAATTAAAGGAAGAACGGTTGAAACCTTACCTTTTCCACCTCAGAAAGTTGATACAGGCTATCCCCGATTGTAAGTTTCAACACTTGCCGCGAGAAGAGAATCAGATGGCAGATGCGTTAGCTACACTTGCAGCAACTTGGGAAAATCCAGAGAAATTAGTGATGAGACCTCTGGTGCTGACGACAGTAAGCAAATCAGTTTATGAGATGGAAAGAATCCTAGAGGTGGAAGTCAACGATGGGAAACCTTGGTATCATGACATTCAGAGATATTTGGAACACGGGGAACTCCCGGAGGGAGCAAGCAGAAAAGAAAGGTTAGCCATTCAGAAGTTAGCTTCCAAATATGTGATTTTGAAAGGGGAGCTGTACAAGAGACAAGCAAACGGTATTTAGTTGAAGTGTTTGGGAAAAGAAGAGGCTCAGCAGGTAATGGAAGAAGTACATGCCGGAGTATGTGGTCCACACATGAACGGGTTGAATCTGTCGCGCAAGATAATGAGACAAGGTTTTTACTGGTCGACCATGGAGACAGACTGCGTAAAGATGGTAAGGCACTGTCATGATTGTCAGGTACATGGTAATTTGAATCACTTGCCGCACACAGAATTGCATGGGCTGTCAGAGCTGTGGCCTTTCTCAGCCTGGGGGATTGATATGATCGGAGAGATTCGACCGAATGCATCAAATGGGCATCGCTTCATAGTAGTGGCCATAGACTACTTTTCAAAATGGGTAGAAGCTGAATCATTCCGCAATGTTACAACCAAGCAGATGGCGAAGTTCATAGCTCGAAATCTCATTTGTCGGTACGGTATGCCGCACCATGTGGTCACAGACAATGGAGTGCAATTTCAAGGAGAAACAAAGGTAATGCTACAGAAGTATGGAATAGGTCATCATAAGTCTTCACCATATAGGCCGCAGGCAAATGGAGCAGTCAAGGTAGCCAACAAGACGATAAAGACAATATTGGCCAAGATGACACAGAACTGCAGGGATTGGGCCGAAAAACTACCATATGCTTTGTGGGGATACAGAACATCAGCGAGAACGGCAACGGGGGCCACACCTTACTCCTTGGTCTATGGAATGGAAGCAGTACTGCCAGTGGAAATTGAGATACGGTCCATGAGGGTATTAGCCGAGGCAGAGTTACCAGAACAAGAATGGGTCGCGCAGAGGTTTGAACAGTTAGCACTGCTGGATGAGAAGAGGATGAAGTCCTTGCATCACATGCAGATATATCAGAAGAGACTAGCTCGAGCATTTAATAAGAAGGTGCGTCCTACTAAGATCAGAAAATGTGATTTGGTGCTCAAGCAGTCGAAGCCGTCGACAACAGACCCGAGAGGAAGTTCAGACCAAATGGGAAGGACCCTAAATAGTGCAGAAGGTAATGGGGAACAGAGCAGTAGGGTTGTCAGACTTGGAAGGGAATGAATTCACCAAGCCGATCAATGTGGACAGGTTGAAGCTGTACTTTGCCTAAGGAAGAGAAGAGCGAGCAACCACCTGGGGAATTGGCAGAAGACCTAACCCAACGAGATAGGAAATTCACTCATGCATGAACGCATACACATAACAAATTTGCATCTTGTCTCATGTGTTTTGTTTTTGTTTCATATTCGCAGGTTTTAAAGAAGAAAAAAAGGAAAGCGGCAAAGATCAAAAGGTGGCACAAGCACTAAGGACGACATTGAAGCCACCTTGACAGATGGATTTCAGTCATGTTGGCTGAAGACGATGAATTTAGCGCTAGCAGGGAGGCAACCCATGCACTTTGTTGCAATTTTATGTTTTCATATTTTGTGTATACATGTTGTAGAATTTTTAATTTTGTGTGTTATTTTTGTAGGTAGAAGCACAGACGGAGCATTTTAAGACGGAAGGAATGGTGTTTGGGCAATCACGAAAATGGGAGCTAATTTATTAGTGGTGGCTGAGTAAAGAAAGAATTCTTGAGACACATCCTAATTAATTTATACCAAGCGAGTGGCGTATTGAGTACATAATTCTGTTGCCTTAATTATTGCTTTTCCTTTGTTGTTTTCTTTTATTTTCGTAGACAGGATCCAAGACTTTTTGACATTTCACGACTTCTTTTGTTGTTTTCTTTTATTTTCGTAGACAGGATCCAAGACTTTTTTACCTCTCACGACTTCTTTTGTGGTTTAGCTAACAATCGTTCTGTGGAAGATATCGGTGCAATTATTACTCACCCCTTTTCAAGTTCTATATATTCAGCTCAACATTTCTCTTCTCAACACATCCAGATATACATCCAAGTAAGATAAAGAAAATGGAAGCAACTTCACAGCAGCGAGTTAAGCAAATTTGTGTTTCCTGTGAATCCAATATTGGTAATAAACCAGAATTCATTGAGGCTGCAAAGGAATTGGGGCGAGTCATGGCTGAGAAGAATATGCACCTAGTATATGGCGGTGGAAATCTTGGGATAATGGGAAGCATTTCAAAAGCCGTTCAGGATGGTGGCGGTCATGTTTTGGGAATCATCCCAAGACCTTTGGCGGACGAACAATTGATTGGATCAACAAATGGAGATGAACGCATCGTATCAGGTATGTCTGAACGACTCCACGAAATGATCAATACTGCGGATGCGTTTATTGCGTTACCAGGTGGACTTGGTACCCTTGAAGAAATATTCACAGTAGCATCATGGGCGTATTTAAACATTCATCGGAAGCCCATGGGATACTCAACATTGAGCATTTCTTCGATTTTCTGTTTATATTTCTCGCGGAAGCCAAAAAACATGAGTTCGTCACCAAATCTGTGGAAGATATTTTCTTGACTGCGACAAAGGCCGAAGAGTTGATTGACCAAATCCTAGCTTTTGAACCGAAGCTCGACCCCATCCTCTCCAAATTGGACTGGACAGATAATGATCGTGGCAAGAAGCGCAGATTGGACATTGATATTAATCAGTGATGTTTCCTACTGACCATGTATTACAGACATGAAATATTTGAAAGTTTGTGCTCTAGTTTAATTGTGAAAAAAAATGAATGAAAAAAAAATGAGAATGAAAAAAAAATGAGTGAGAGAAGTCTTTGATAATTAGACATATGTCCGGTGATGACATTGTATGCTGAAAGGAGAAACCTTAGAAACGATAAGTGCGAGACGTGCTCTCGTCCGATATTCTGAATGGATTGATCTTAGCTAGACCCGTGAGCACTTGATTACGGGATCCTAGCAGTAGAAGCCTGAGTGGTTGGCAAGGTGACTAGTTGAAGAGATGATGGATTAGTGAATGACCGTTTACCTGGAAGTCCACCCTGGTTTACTGATGCTATGATATATGATATGGTTGGAAAAAAAAAGTCTCTGAAATAGAAAGAAAGAAAAGAAAAAAAATAGAACACCTATAACCGATAAGCGTGAAGCTACCCATGGGCGAGTATTAGGACCACCATGAGGAGAAATGCTACCTTAAAGGGTAGGTGTGTCAGAAAAAGAAAAGAAAAGAAAAAAGAAAATTCAAAATGAAAAGAAAGAGACAAGAGAAAAAAGACGAAGACCATATCATGTTGAATATGCTGAAGTAATCACAGAACATGATTAAGACATCCAGGTTGGTTAAACCCACTGGTTCGATTCTCCAAAGCAAAATCATCGAGTTGGCCCACTTAAGGAACAAGCTGCGAAAGAGCCTTAGCACACACACACACTAGGAGTCTAGTTCAGATCACCTATTCAGACGATCGGAGTTGAGTATATTAAGTACTTTGAAGGTTCTCTGGTTTTGACACAAAGCATTCGTTGAGGACGAAAATATGTTTAGCTATTAAGATTGTCTCGAGGAGAGCAATATAGTATGTTGAAATAAATCATTTGCATCATTATCAATCTTTGCCGGGTTTGGCACTCTGGGGACGAGGCCCACATCATTATCAATCTTTGTCGGGTACGGCACTCTGGGGGCGAGGCCCACATCATTACCAGTCTTTGCCGGGTATGGCACTCTGCGGGTTGAGGCCCACATCAGTATCAGTCTTTGCCGGGTATGGCACTCTGCGGGTTGAGGCCCACATCATTATCAGTCTTTGCCGGGTATGGCACTCTGCGGGTTGAGGCCCACATCATTATCAGTCTTTGCCGGGTATGGCACTCTGCGGGTTGAGGCCCACATCACTATCAGTCTTTGCCGGGTATGACACTCTGGGGGCGAGGCCCACATCATTATCAGTCTTTGCCGGGTATGACACTCTGGGGGCGAGGCCCACATCATTATCAGTTCAGCCAGGTACGACACTCCGGGTGTGGAGATATCAGATCAGTTCAGCCAGGTACGACACTCCCGGTATGGAGATATCAGATCAGTTCAGCCAGGTACGGCACTCTCGGTATGGAGATATCAGATCAGTTCAGCCAGGTACGGCACTCCGGGTATGGAGATATCAGATCAGTTTTGCCAGGTACGACACTCCGGGTATGGAGATATCAGATCAGTTTTGCCAGGTACGACACTCCGGGTATGGAGACATTTCAGCGACACCTTGGGTATGAGGTTTAGCGCGCCAGGTACATCACAATCAAATCAACTTTGTGGCACTCTAGGTATGGAGGCGTCGCTGCGACACCCTAGGTACGAGGTTAGCACTTAGACATTTGTGGCACTCTAGGTACGGAGGCGTCACTGCGACACCCTAGGTATGGGGTTAGCACTCAGACATTTGTGGCACTATAGGTACGGAGGCGTCACTGCGACACCCTAGGTACGGGGTTACCACTCAGACATTTGTGGCTCTCTAGGTAAGGAGACGTCACCGCGACACCCTAGGTACGGGGTTAGCATTCAGACATTTGTGGCTCTCTAGGTACGGAGATGTCACTGCGACACCTCAGGTACGGGGTTTAGCTTGCCAGGTATGGCACTCCGGGTATGGAGATATTTCAGCGACACCTTGGGTATGAGGTTTTGCTTGCCAGGTACGGCACTCCGGGTATGGAGATATTTCAGCGACACATTGGGTATGAGGTTTAGCTTGCCAGGTACGGCACTCCGGGTATGGAGATATTACTGCGACGCCTCGGGTATGAGGTTTACCTTGCCAGGTATGGCACTCCGAGTATGGAGATATCATTGCGGCACTCTAGGTATGGAGACGCAACTACGACACCTCAGGTACGGGGTTTAGCTTGCCAGGTACGACACTCCGGGTATGGAGATATCATTGCGGCACTCTAGGTATGGAGACGCAACTGCGACACCTCAGGTACGGGGTTTAGCTTGCCAGGTACGGCACTCCGGGTATGGAGATATCACTGCGACACTCATGGAGACACATCAATTGCAGTATCAGTTTTTGGGGATGAGTCCCAAGGTCGAGGCCCACATCAGCATCAGCATCAGTTTCGGGGATGAGTCCTAGGGTCGTGGCCCACGTCAATATCAGTATCAGTTTTTGGGGATGCATCCCAGAGGCGAGGCCCACATCATTATCAGCAGTTTGGGGATGAGTCCCAGGGTCGTGGACCCACTGCATCATTAGTTACAGTTTCGGGATGCGTCCCCGGGCCGAGGCCCATTTCGTCAACTGTATTGGGATGCGTCCCAGGGTCGAGGCCCCCGTTGTCGGTTGCAGTTATTGGAATGCGTTCCAGGGTCGTAGACCCACTGCATCATATATTCCAGTTTGGGGATGCGTCCCCGGGCCGAGGCCCATTTTGTCAGCGGTATTGGGATGCGTCCCAGGGTCGAGGCCCCCGTTGTCGGTTGCTGTTATTGGAATGCGTTCCAGGGTCGTAGACCCACTGCATCATATATTCCAGTTTGGGGATGCGTCCCCGGGCCGAGGTCCATTTTGTCAGCGGTATTGGGATGCGTCCCAGGGTCGAGGCCCCCGTTGTCGGTTGCAGTTATTGGAATGCGTTCCAGGGTCGTGGACCCACTTCATCATATATTACTGTTTGGGGATGCGTCCCCTGGCCGAGGCCCATTTTGTCAATGGTATTGGGATGCGTCCCAGGGTCGAGACCCCCGTTGTCGGTTGCAGTTATTGGAATGCGTTCCAGGGTCGTAGACCCACTGCATCATATATTCCAGTTTGGGGATGCGTCCCCGAGCCGAGGCCCATTTTGTCAACGGTATTGGGATGCGTCCCAGGTCGAGACCCCCGTTGTCGGTTGCAGTTATTGGAATGCGTTCCAGGGTCGTAGACCTACTGCAACATATATTCCAGTTTATGGATGCGTCCCAGAGTCGAGGCCCCCATTGTCAGTTGCAGTTATTGGGATGCGTCCCAGGATCGAGGTCCACTGCATCATCAACACAGATGGAAGCAACAGGCAAGTCATGTGGCAGCTGGCGAGCCAGGTAAGTAAAAATACATTGCACGTACTTTGATAGGATTGTCATTGTCACACACTGAACAAGTCCCATCAAAGTGGGGCCGACTGTAGGCATTGCATTTTTGCATACCAACCCGATGATGAGCCTCGTAAGGAGGCACTACCTTTAAGTCGTGGAAGTCGCGGAAAATGGTAGTCGGAAAAGAGAGGTCAAGAATTGTCACATCATTGGTTTTAATTCGTTGAATTTGCTCGGAGTTCGCTTGTTGAATTTTCGTTTCGAGACATATCCTTGGCCCGAAATCCCCGCAAACCACTCTAAGCTCACCTAAACACCAAGCCCACCAACCATGAAGCCCACGCCCAACACACTAATTTCACCCATCCATCCACTATTCAAACAACAATTACCCTTCTACCATGAATACCCCACACATTTTTTTTTGGATAAGGTAAGTATTATAACCAAAGAGAACTATACAAAGAGCAAAGGGGCATACCCCAGGCACTAGAGAGGACATGCCCTCCTAGAAAAAGCCAAAAGGCTACAAAAGAATCAACAAAAGATGTCATCGGGTAGGTGCCACGAAAGGTGAAGCCATTTATTGTCATAAGATGGATTCACATTTCGTAAGGAGCTAACACGATTCCGAACATCAAAAGCAATATCATAAAGAAGAGCAGAAATAGGCCGAAGAGGCATATCATGAGTGCGAGCATTCCTCTCCCTCCAAATATGGTAGACTGACGCTGCAAAGGACAGACGAACCAGAAGATGACATAAAGAGGCTCCGGAGAATTGACAAACCCACACAACAGTCTGACACCAATCTCGGCGACTCCAATCTAACCCACACATGGTCAGCACAGACGACCAGACCCTTGAAGAATAGAGGCACTGGAAGAAAAGATGATCAATGTCCTCACTCGAACAACCACAGAGAATACACCGCGAGCAAGCAGAGATGCCAAATCTCATCAGACTGTCCTGAGTACAAAGGCCACCCTGAATAGACATCCAAAGAAGAAAGGAATGACGGGGAATTGCCTTCCGGAACCAAACAACTCGAGACCAATGCAATTGGGGTCTCCTTGACCTCATAGCATTCCAGGCACTATCCACAGAGAATCTTCCGTTTGTATCCTCCTCCCAAACCAGCACATCCTCCCTCACTGCCTCTCAAACGCGCCCACTGCAACCCCTCACTCACTACCCATCAAGCAACACACATAGCTCCCATTTCAGCCCCCTACAAGCACGCCAAACTGCCTCCTTCACTGCCTATCATTCACGCCAATTAGCCCTTCATCCAGTCCCTTTATTTTGCCTACAGTTCACGCCCTTCACTGCCTCCCAACCAGCCTTCTACAACGCCCAAAAAACTTGCGCCCAAATCACCCTTATTTTCCCCTCAAACCAGTGCACAAACTGCCTCGTTTAACCCTCATTGATCATGCCCAAACAGCAGCTCATTGCCCTCAAAACAGTGGCCCAAAATCACTGAAACAGTGAATAAAAAACTACACTTGAAAGTCTTTGAGAAACTGAGCAAACGGCAGTCCAATACCCCCCAAAATTCACCAAAACAACCTCTAATTCACGGATGGAAACCCGGACATAAATTCCATAGCCGAATCCGAATGGACGGTATTATGGTTTGCACTCGGGATACAATGCCCCGTACCACTTGAAGGATTCACATATTTCATTTCATCCAAACTTGTATTTGAGCATGATTAGGCTATTAGAATGTTGTGTTATTTTTAGCATGACCTAGTTATTTACCTTTCGTATTAGGAATTTAAGTTATGTTATGTTTAGATCATTAGTTATTTAACATGTTTGATGTGTGATATCATGTGTTTGCTGTTATGAAAGTTTACTTTTGAAGCATGCAGACCTAGATTTAGGCTTTATAAGAATTTAGACTACTTTGACCATTATGCATGTTAAGTATATTTGGTTAATATTGCACAAATCCATTTATTACAAACGACATAAGTAAGGGACCATTCCGAACCCAACGGTTTGAGGTCTTCCCTTGCGAGGGGTGAGTGCGGCCTTAAATCATTTCCCGGTTCACACCGGGTGGCGACTCCTTTATTCTCCGGTTTAGTCCCCTGTGGGCTACTCCGTACTCCCAACTAGGCCCTGAGTTTAGAACAGCAGCGTCGCCGAGTTTCTGTGTCCTACA
>SKCR01051967.1:0-30844 GCA_019454045.1 Zanthoxylum bungeanum | reverse complement strand
ATACGTAACGCCCCAAGACCACTAGTTTCAGGGACAGGTAGTGGCATGCTTTGGGGGACGACTGTAACATCCTGATTTGGGAGATGTTACCAGCAGGGGATAGACCGTACTAACCCCATAAGCCTCTGACTTACTAATCATAAATAGATACTAACATTCTTTTCTCTTATTGATTATATTATGTGTGGGACCGTAGCCCAACTCAAAAACATTTCATAAAAACTCAATCATATGAAACTGAAAACTTAATCACACATTTTTACAATGACTACCTCAAAATCAAAGACTAATACATAACTTTTTTCTTGACTCTGACTGGACTCTTACTCTTTCTGACTTGAACTGGTGGACTCCAACCCCTAGTGTGACTGCAACAATATCCGTCCTCTCGAGCTGGTCCTCCGAGAATCCCTACAAGAAATAAAAACTGGGAATGGGGGATTAGATCACTGTACGATCTAAGTGAGTGGACGAAAAACTGAAATACTAATATCAAAAAATTTGTTTTAAAACCAAGGTGCTAGGAATAATCTTTATATGAAAACCCTTTTCGGAATATTGCGTCTGAAATATCCTCTATAAAACTCATTTTTCTGAAAACTGCTTTTGAAGCTCTGGTTTCTAAAAAAACTGTTTCTAAAATCTGATTTATGAAAGCTGTATACTAAAAATCTGAAATATGAAAATTGGTCTGTATCTGAAAAACTTGACGCATGGGGACGTTACGTATCGCCGTCCCACCATACGCCTATTTGGAGCGTTACGTATCACCGTCTCCCAAAACATGCCACTCATGTCCCTAAACTGGTGGTCTTGGGGCGGTATGTATCGCCGTCCCCCAAGCCACTGAGCTAGAGCCGGTAATGCTGATCCATGCTACTACCTGACCCTGAAACTAGTGTCTAGAGGCGTTATATATCGCCGTCCCCCTAACCCTGATCTAGGATCTGGGGGTGTTACGTATCGCTGTCCCCCCAGTCCTCTACATGTGCACATGTTCTCTGTCCGTCAATTCTAAACTGTATCAAGTTACATACTAGGGTGGGTTTTTCCTCCATCCCCCGAAAACATAAAACTCATGTTTTAAAAAAAAAACATTTGTTTTCTAAATCATCTCTTAAACATGTTGAACAAACTATAACTGATAAAGAAATTGGCTAACGCCCTAAAAACAAAAAAGTAAGTCTATTTGTATAAAATATTAAACTGAAAATCAATATAAAAGAAAGTGTCCACTCACTGTTTTTTTTGGAATTCCGCTAGTCTTTCTTTACTTTGCTAGTGAAGCTTGCAATTCCTGTGATGATCTATGATCGGATAAACTAGGTTAGAAATGGACTAAGAAACACATTATAGAATCAGATTAAAATTTGCTTATTCACGTAAGCGTTATCACTTTGAAGGTATCGTACACATATTATGATTTATCATGAACATTCGAGTTGATACGGGACTTATAGAATAGCCCCCAAAGCGTTCGGGTGGAACTGGAATGACTTGAACTATTATGGGCCATTATTTGGCAGCGCATCGCGATGCACAGCAGTGCACATTGCGACACGGATTGTCCAGAGAGGTGCCCAAATTTTTGTCGGTCGCATCGCGACGCACGAACCGTTCGCTTCGCGACGTGATCTGCACCCGAGATGTTTCTGGGTAATTTCCCAGATCGCGTCGTGACGCAGAGCAATCTACATCACGATGTAAGATTGAATTTTGGTCTTAACTTAATGTTTTCCCACATCCATTTACTTTACACTTAACATATATCTTCACACAAGCATTAACCTCAATCACACTCCAAAATACCATCAATATCATTCTCAAAGCCAAAACATATTCAATCCTATCATTTATACTTAACCTTATTCTCTAAACCCAACAAATTGGGGATTTTCTACAATCACCATCTTCCTAACACAACCATCACTCACTCATCATCACTTCCAAGTCAATCATCCAACTATAATCATCAAAACTTACAAAACAAAACTTAAAATATAACAATTTGGGTTAAGTTTCATTACCTTCATTTATTAGGTTCTTCCTCTTAATCTTACTAGCTTGTCCATGGTGTCCAAATCCCTTTTCTTGTTTCTTGTTTCTTCTTTATTTCTTCTTTTTTTTTTTTCTTTCTTTTTCTTCTTCTTCCTCATCTTCATTCTCATGTTTTCCTCCTTTCCTTTCTTCTTTTCATTTTGTGAATTTTCTGAATAGTGTCCCATTTATATACTAGGGCTTTTGGAAATTTAGATAAATGGAGAAAAATGTAGAAGTGTGTGGAAAGTTTGACATTCTTCCAATTGGACCTGAAATTATTATTCACCCGAATTTTGATCTATATTTTTGACTCACTTCTGGTCTGCATTTGGAAAAATATTCAACGCAGAAGTCGTAGATCTTGATCTCAGATTTTTGAGATATAAAATTCATAAAAATCAGAGTTCATATGAAAAAGTTATGCCCCAAATAACATGGGTTGTCCGAAGTGAAACATTATACAATTCTGTAACGAACTTCGAGAAATAACGATTGTCCATAGAGCTGCGTCATGAGTGTATGTGTGTTCAACATAATCTATATTATGAATATTCATCCCAGAACTAAACAGTAGTCGAGGTTATCGGTCGACGAAATTACCGGTCGTTACAATTTATCCCCCATTAATTAGGATTCATCCTCGAATCATTCTAGGGTCTAACTTGCGGGTTTGTCTTGGTTCGAGAATATCTTGTAATTCTGTTATACTTATCTTCTTTACCTCCCTTTCATGCTGCTGATATACTTATTTTCCCCCTGGGTTTAAAACTTTTGGAAAACTCTTGTCCTTCTAACACTATTCTACGAGTCAAGGAAATCTTATTTCTAAACCTTCAATTATATTTGACCTTCCTTATTTCAACAATCCACATGAATTATCAATTCCAAAATTTTACTATGTTCGTGACATGCCGTCCAAAGAATCTTCGTTCTATTTTGGCCTCAATACTTCCTTCATTACGTAACCACTTAAAATATATTTTTCTACACATCTTCTTGGCTCCAAATCATAGCTGACTATTTGATTTTTCTCTTTTCTCCTTACTAAGTCTTCGTTTACTTGAGAGCTTCACTCTTTGAGTTTTGAAATATATAACTACTTATGGGTTTAGGACCTTTTAACTCATAATTTATATTTCCATGGAATTTTACTGCTAATCAACGGCTTCCATACTTAGAACATTTCTTGAAGCTAGTTCCTCTGGTAATACTCCTCGTAAGTCTAATTTTGTGCATTAATGCTAGAACTGTGTACTTTTCTGCACTTTTGATTCTAGTGCTGGTACAAGCACGGTTTCTATCTGCTATGCTGACTATTCCTTAGTACCATTATAAATATGTCTTATCATTATACACCTCTGCTATTGTTTATCTGGTATCTGAATTATTACTGGCCTTTCTCATAATGTCTTTGTCTCCTATCCGGCTTATCCTATAACTGAACTCATGTGATCTATGCTTTTGTATTTTTATTTGCAGGGGTATCACTTCTATAATTCTCTAATTATGTCTACAACTATCTTTTTTGCTTGCTAGAACTTTCTCTCTTAATCTTTTTTGCTTGCTAGAACTTTCTCTCTTAATCATCTCTTATAGACTATCTTTCTCTTAAACCTTTTTATCTTTTCTCTTGCTTTATTATATTTTTGGGACTTGTCTGGCCTATATCTCTACTTCCTTATTCGAAGGATATCATATCTCCTATGTCTCCAGCCATGTTTAACACTGTTCTTTTACATCATTGTCATTGTTTAACTAGTACTTTCTCTCTTAATCATTCATCTAGATAACTTTTCTTCTAAATCTCTATCTTAGAACTATTTCGTCCTTTATTCTGTTCATGTACTATATCTTAAGGTTTTCTGTGGCAATCTCTTTCAACTACGCATTCTCTTGATTCTATGAATATCTTAAGATGAACTTCGAAGCCTAACTTATTTTTTACTGTTTAACGAGGGTTGGGAGGGTGGGTACTTATCTTGAGGCTTTTCTGTTCATGGTGATCTGGTGGCACATATCCTTCGCCCAGGACTCTCGTGTATACGTGTCTGGTGTCCTTCCATATACTACGGTACTACTTCTAAAACTTGTTTGGCTTGTCTTCTCCAACCTAACTAGGGGTGGCAAAATGAATCAACGAATCGAATTTGTATCGAATCCTAAACGAATCGAATCGAAATATGATGGATTCGTATTTGATTCGTTTATTAAACGAATCATAATATCAGGATTCGTATTCGATTCGTTTATTAAACGAATCGAATATGAATATTCCTTTAGTCATGATATTATTTAATATCATAATTTACTATAGTTGATTTACATTAATTCTTCATAAATATATACATATAAAATATGTAATTAATATATTTATTAAAAATATCTCACCAAATATTGAAAATATTATTTTTTTTCTTTGGTAATTAGCCATAATTTCTAGAATCTTAATTGAAAAATAACAATAACAAGTAAAAAATAATAAAACGAATCCATGAGCTTAAATCCATGAGTTAGGTTACCTAATTCCTAATCATTTTCAGCAATCAATCACTTCTTTCCACAAAATCACTCTAGAGTCATGCTCTATAACAACTTTCATGTACTGCCTCTGTAATCATTCATGTATCGTCTCTGTCGTTTACCCTCAGACTTCATTATTTTCTTCCTCTGAGTACTGCTATACTCTATTTGCTATTCTTCCTTAAGAAACTTGCTCCACTACAAAGGTTCCTTAAACTTCTTCCTCCCTACTTTCTGAAGACTCTATCAACTTCAATTACTTAGGACATCTTTTTCAGAATCTTTAGTTCAGGTTCTACTCTTTACCTAGTCGTTTCTTCGTACTACCATGAAATTCTTTACTATATTCCTGAAAATCGTTCTCTCTGCTCTCTTGGTACTTCTAAGTTTTTTACTTCTTTACGGGTTCCTTAACTCAACAATGGCTTTTTAACCTAGTTCAACTTATCATAATTTTAAACTATTCTATCTCATACTCTTTATCTATGATTCATTGAACTCACTGATTTAGTTGTCTAATCATCTCATAATTCATCTAATCTCTCAATTGATCTTCCTTATATGTTCTTTTCTTTATTGGACTCTAAATTGGGAATGGATACATGCTCATGTGTTTGGTTTAATGTTTATATGCTTACTCGAATCAAGGTTTCCGGAAGGAAAAGTCCGTATTCATTTTGCAAGAAATTGGTCGACTACTCCATGTCTCAGAGCCCCACAACTACCATCAATTCTCTACACTACTATCTTTTCATTATGTTATCTTCATGCCTGAATGCACCGAATTTCTTTATTACCTATCGCGTTCCTCTTATCATTTACACATCCTATTCTTTGCTTTACGCCTTACTACTGAGGCTAACGGTGGTTCATTCTTCTGTTTGCTTCTTAGATCTCCACTACTTGTTCTTGCTATAAACCTCGATTTGGTCACTCTATTCTTTTGTCCATACTGGTACTCATGCCACTTCCTAAATATCTCCAACTTCATAGGTCTATTCTTATATTCTTCTACGGATTACTACTTACTTGGGCTTATCTGTGGGTTCTACGGAATTTGGTCTATCTTATGGACTCTTATTAGTCTTGCAAACCTTGTGCTGACATGTCTAAATCTTTGGGTTATTCTGGGTTCTCTTCTCCATACCTTCTAAGACTTCCTGAATTCTTTTCTTGGTTATCTACCTTCCATGGTCTTTCCATTTCTTAAGATGGACTCCGGTTGGGTTTTCTTGCGGTCGCCTATATCTATGTTGGTAGGAACTAGTTTATATCTCGTCGATTATTTTCTTTAGATCTTGATGGGTTTCTATATCCTTATTATGGTACTCTATGTCCTGGTAGAGTCTAATATTCATGTAGGGTAGGTATGAGCTAGCCTCCATCAGAAAGCTTCCTTAACTTGCATTACGGGGGTGAGAATCTGGGTTGGTCAATGTCTTATTTATTGGATTCCTTGACTAGGGCAACTATTCGTTATTTCTGTCATCCTCCATCTTATTTGCCTACAGCCCTGAGTTCGGGAAATATAAAATCTTTTCATCCTTATGGCATCTCACATCTATCAGAAGACTTCACGAATAATCTTGATTCCTTGCTTCTTTTGCCTTATTGTTGTTCTTAGTCATTCGGGGAACTCGCTTTCTATATGGGGTGCTCGAGAATTATTGGATCAACTGGGAAAAGTTTTCTGAGGAGGTAAGGAATCCCGCTTGAGGAAGAGAAACTTTACTTAGATCTACTCGGCATTTTATTCTGGTTTAGGCTTGCTAGACTCTTCTTTACTACAAGTCCTAGTATTATCCTTTATTATCTAACTCTATGTCTCTGATTCTTACTACTATAGGTTTTGGCATTTTCTTTATCGATCTTATTCGATATCTCTATTTATTTTTACTCTGGTTGCTTAAGCATCCTTATTTATTTGTTTCTATTTCTTACCTCTTTTTAACTCATATTGCGTGAACCTCTACTACATATTCTTTTGATCATCTATCTATCTCTTCATACTTTTCTTTCTAGCTTTCTTTTTCTCTTCCTACTTTCATGGGTAGGTATCCTTTGAACTTTACTATTTCTCAGTGTCTCCTTACTTTTTCTCATCTCCAGCTGGTTAACTAACTATGCATACTTCCTTACTTCTTATCATTTTTTTTCCTACTATCCGGATAACCTTTCTTAGAATCTTAGTGTCTGGTTTCATATCTCGTTTGTACCTCTGGTAATAGGTCAAAATATCTTCAGGAAAATTCTTAACGTGAGTCTAGAGTATAGTTGTTTTCGTAAGGGATACTATTTGAATAACTTGGGAAAGCTTACTAACATGTCTATAGAACTTTGAGGACATACTCGAGGATCAGATACTGGAGAGGTAGTGCCTCGTATATGGGTATCCCAGACATACTGCGTATACCAAACCCCAACACTCTACTCACTACAGTCACTGACTCCCTAGACCAGGCTCTAATACCATCTTTGTAACATCCCCGATCTGGGAGATGTTACCGGCAGGGGATAGACCGTACTAACCCAATAACCCTTTGACTTACTAATCATAAACAAATACTAATATTATTTTCTCTTATTGATTATATTATGTGTGGGACCGTAGCCCAACTCAAAAACATTATATACAAACTCAATCATATGAAACTGAAAACTTAATCACACACTTTTACAATGACTACCTCAAAATCAAAGACTAATACATAACTTTTTCTTGACTCTGACTGGACTCTTACTCTTCTGACTTGAATATGTGGACTCTAACCCCTAGTGACTGTAACAGTATCTGTCCTCCCGAGCTCGTCCTTCGAGAATACCTGCAAGAATAAAAAACTGGGAATGGGGTGTTAGACCGCTGTACGATCTAAGTGAGTGGATGAAAAACTGAAATACTAATATCAAAACATTTGGTTTTAAAACCAAGGTGCTAGGAATAATCTTTATATGAAAACTCTTTTCTGAATACTGCGTCTGAAATCTCTTTTATAAAACTCATTTTTTCTGAAAACTGCTTTTGAAACTCTGGTTTCTAAAAAAACTGTTTCTAAAATTTGATTTCTGAAAGCTGTATACTAAAAATCTAGAATCTAAAAACTGGTATGTATCTGAAAAACTTGACGCATGGGGATGTTACGTATCGCCGTCCCCCCATACGCCTTATTTGGAGCCAGAAATGCAAAATCATGACTTTGGGGTGTTAAGTATCGCCGTCCCCCAAAGCATGTCACTCATGTCCCTGAATTTGGTGGTCTTGGGGCGTTACGTATCGCCGTCCCCCAAGCCACTGAACTAGAGCCGGTAGTGCTGATCGATGCTACTACCTGACCCTGAAACTAGGGTCTATGGGCGTTACATATCGCCGTCCCCTAGCCTTGATCTAGGATCTGGGGGCTTTACGTATCGTCGTTCCCCAGTCCTCTACATGTGCACATGTTCTCTGTCCGTCAATTCCAAACTGTATCAAATTACATACTGGGGTGGGTTTTTCCTGTTAGTCTCTAAGACATGCCACAAGATCCTAACGATGATTATATGTGTGAAATAACAAGAAAAGTGGCGGAATCACTTACATTGTTAAATGGAGAAATTTCAAAATTTCCTCTTTAGATGAAGCTCCAAGCTTGTTGTTATATTGTTTATTCCTTGGATGAGTTTCCCTACACCTAATTTGACTCCTCCAAGTGCTAGATTTGTTGAAATTTTGAAGCAAAATTTCACAACAATGAAGAGAGAAGAATTATGCCAAGGTGGAGAGAAGAAGAGAGAGTTCAAGACTTGGTGGTTGTGTGTGTTAAATGCATTTAATTAATTAAGCCAACTACTTATCAACATTTGACCTTTGATGTAATTCATGTGGTCCCACCACATTTTAATTTCAAAATTTGAGTTGACTTCCTCAACACACAACTTGACTAGGCCCACCAAAGTCAAAGATTTTTTGTGTTCCCAAAACACAAAAAGACAACGCAAAGTCACGTCAATTTTATCGGGTTTTTTAATTCCGATTAAATGAATTTACCGTCACGCCATAATTAAATCCAATTTAATTAAATAATTATGCCTCGCAAAATTATTACGATTGTCGTTTTCGAATTAATTCTAAATTAATTCGTTCGCTCGAATTAAAATCCAATTATAATTTCGTATTGAAATCTGATTTCAATTAATATATCCGATATATTATTTTAGCCACAAATAAATAAATTAAATAGAAAAATCCAATTTAACTATTAAATTTATTTTATCGATAAATTCTAAATTAATCGCGTTATCTCTTCTATACGAAGTTAATCCCAGATTAATTCTTGCCACAATTAATCCCAGATTAATTTTCTCTCTCATAATTAATCTCAGATTAATTCTATCTGAGTCAAATGTCATTGGTGAATCTGTTGGAAGCGACCCAAGAGATTCCTGGATATGTTGGCAGTAAATACGGTTATCAGACTATCTGAACATGTGCGTACCCTGTACCATGTTCTCACTGATTTATAAGACATGGTTGGCTTCTAGCAAAGCACCGTGCCTAACCAATTCTCCAGAAATATTCGCCGAGGAATATCATCTGTATCAGGCGTAGTAATACTAATATTATGTAATACGTAATACGATCCAGTATCAGATGTCACATGTTAGGCCTAGGGCTGGCTCTGTGTCTACCCCGTACGAAGCATATATCGGATCCTGAGTAACCAATCTCTGTAATTGGCAACTTTAAGAGTACTAGTTTCGCATCCTGTGTGACCATCATCTCCATATGACTGAAGTGATACTCCCATCTTGACATCACATCCAATACACTACGATTTTCAGTAAACCCAATACAGGCATACACAGAACCTGTTAAAGCTCCAGACGACCAATACTAAAGTAAACTTATTGTCGCAAGTAATAGTGACGTAAGTCTCAGGTTAAAGATCACATACACCTACCCTGATTCGGATTCCCACAGACACATAGTCATACTACCAATGGGATTCTGAGTGGGTCTATCCAGAGCGAACTGTTCCCGGTCCAACGGCTAACAGAACCTCTTATTACACTTGCATAAGTATCCAATACCTAAAAAAATGAAAACTGTGTCGTTAAGCTTCCATAACGCGCACAAGTGTAATACTAGTCTATTCCGCATTATTAATGTCCAGTCTCGATAATACTTTGACTATGGATATTTAATGATTAAACCGTTCGTGGATTAATACTGTCTCATATCTTATTAATCCGATTTTACCATATGGACTTTTATCATTAATATATATCCAAGTAATCTAATTACAATAATGATAAAATAGCAATTTCCTTTTGTCACATAAATAATTTGTACAAAAACTCAATGTTCTTTTCAAATAGTGATGTTATGGGTCATAATTGTGCAATATTTCCCCCATGCCCCGAAAACATAAAACTCATGTTTTAAAAAAATATTTGTTTTCTAAATTATCTCTTAAACATGCTGAACAAACTGTAACTGATAAAGAAATTGGCTAACGCACTAAAAACGAAAAAGTAAGTATGTTTGTATAAAATATTAAACTGAAAATCAATTTAACAGAAAGTGTCCACTCACTATTTTTTTTTTGGAATTCTGCTAGTCTTTCTTTACTTTGCTAGTGAAGCTTGCGGTTCCTATGATGATCTATCATCGGATAAACTAGGTTAGAAATGGACTAAGAAACGCATTATAGAATCGGATTAAAATTTACTTATTCACGTAAATGTTATCACTATGAAGGTATCGTACACATATTATGATGTATCATGAACATTCGAGTTGATTCGGGACTTATAGGGTAGCCCCTAACGCGTTCGGGTGGAACTGGAATGACTTGAGCTGGTTTGGGCCATTATTTGGCCGCGCGTCGCGACGCAGATTGTCTAGAGAGGAGCCTAAATGTTTGTCGGTTGCTTCACGATGCACGAACCCTTCGCACCTTGACGCGACCTGCACCAGAGACGTTTCTAAGTAATTTCCCAGACCACGTCACGAAGCGGAGTTATCTGCGTAACGACGCAAGACCGAATTTTGGTCTTAACTCTATGCTTTCCAACATCCATTTACTTGACACTTAACCCATATCTTCACACAAGCAATTAACCTCAATCACACTACAAAATACCATCAATATCATTCTCAAAGCCAAAACATATTCAATCATATCATCTATATTTAACCTTATTCTCTAAACCCAACAAATTGGGGATTTTCTACAATCACCATCTTCCTAACACAACCATCACTCACTCATCATCACTTCGAAGTCAATCATCCAACTATAATCATCAAAACTTAAAAAAAAAACTCAAAATATAACAATTTGGGTTAAGTTTTATTACCTTCATTTATTAGGTTCTTCCTCTTCATCTTACTAGCTTGTCCATGGTTGCCAAACCCTTTTCTTCTTTCTTCTTTCTTCTTTCTTTCTTCTTTTTTCTTTCTTTCTTTTCTTTTTTTTTTTCCTCTTTTCTTCTTCTTCTTCTTCTTCCTCCTCTTCCTTCTCACGTTTTCCTCATTTCCTTTCTTTTTTCATTTTGTGAATTTGGTGATTAGTGTCACATTTATATACTAGGGCCTTTTGGAAATTTAGATAAATGGAAGAAAAATGTAGAATGTGAAGTGTGAAAGTTTGACATTCTTCCAATTGGACCCAAAATTATTATTCACCCAAATTTTGATCTGCATTTTCGACTCGCGTTTGGTCGGACTTTGTAAAAATATTCAATGCGGAAGTCGTAGATCTTGATCTCATCTTTCTGACGACATAAAATTCATAAATATCGGAGTTCATATGAAAATGTTACACCTCAAATACCATGGGCTATCCGAAGTGGAACATTATACAATTCTGTAACAGGACTTCGAGAAATAACGATTGTCCCCAGAGCTGCGTCATAAGTGTATGTGTGTTCAACATAATCTATATTATGAATATTTGTCCTAGAATTAAATAGTAGTCAAGGTTACCAGTCGACGAAATTACATGTCGTTACAACGACGATACGTAACGCCTAATATCATAGATTTGCACTCCTGGCTCTAGTTATGCGTATGGGGGGATGTCGATACGAAACGCCCCCATGCATCAGGTTTTTCATAGACAGTTTTCAGAAACAAATATTTCAGAATTAGTTTTCAAAGACAGATTTTCAGCAGAGATAGTTTTACAGAGAAAGTTTTCTAGAAACAAAGTTTTCAGAAACATCAGTTTATAATAGACTTCCAGAAAAGCATATTTCAGAAAAGTTTTCCAGAAGAAAATTTATTTTCAGTTAATGAAAGAGATTTCAGAGAAGATGATTTTGAGATAAATTGGGTTTTAAAACCATGGATTTGTTGGACAATTATGACCTATAGCATCACTATTTGTACAGAACATGGTGTTGTTGTACAAATTAACTATGTGACAAAGGAAATTGCTCTTTTATCATTTGTAATTGGATTACCGGGATATATAAATGATAAAATTCCATATGATTAGTTCCGGATTAATAAAATATGAGACAATATTAATCCATTAAGGTTTACTCATTAAAATATCCCTAGTCATAGTATTATCGAGATTGGACATCGATAATGCGGAATAGACTAGTATTGCACTTGTGCGCGTTATGGGAGCATAACGGCATAGTTCTCATATATTTAAGTATTGGATACTTATGCAAGTGTGATAGGAGGTTGTGTTTACCGATGGTACGGAAACAACTTCGCTCTGCATAGACCCCTCGGAATTCCATTGGTAGTATGACTATGTGTCTATGGAAGTCCGAATCAGGGTAGGTGTATTTGGTCTTAACCTGAGACTTGCATCGCTAATACTTACGACAATCAATATACTTTGGTTTTGGTCGTCCAGGGCTTTAACGGGTTCTGTGTACGCCTCTTCTGGGTATATTGAGAATCATAGTGTATTGGGTGTGATGTCAAGATGGAAGTATCACTCCAGTCATATGGAGATGATGGTCACGTAGGATACGAAACTAGTACTCTTATGTACTGCAGTCATCGGGATAATATGACTAGGTCATGCTTATCCGATTATAGAGACTAGTTACCAGAGATCCGATATATGCTTCGTAAGGGGCAGACACAATTCCAGCCACAGGCCTAGCATGTGACATCTGATACTGGATCGTAATACGCAATACTTCGTATACTACGCCTAACACAGATTACATATTCCTTAAAAGAATATTTCTGGAGAATTGGGTAGGCACGGTGCTTTGCTAGAAGCCAACCATATCTTGTAAATCGATAAAAATGTAGTACGAGGTACATACGTGTTCTGATAGTCCGATGACCGGATTTACTGCCAACATATCCGGGGATCTCATGGGTCGCTTCCCGAAGATTCACCGATGACGTATGACTCGCACACAATTAATCTGGGATTAATTATAAGAGAGAGAAAATTAATCTATGATTAATTACGGAGAATTTTATCTGGGATTAAATTCTAATTAAAGAGAGAGAACGATTAATTTGGAATTAATCGATAAAATAATATATTCGATATATTAAACGGAATTAGATTTCGACGCAGAATTAAAATTAGATTTTAATTCGGGCAAACGAATTAATTTAGAATTAATTCGTTAGCGATGTGAATAGTAATTTTCCTAGGCATAATTATTTAATTAAATTTGATTTAATTACGTCGCAACGGAAAATTCGTTAATTTAGAAGTAGCGAACCCGAGCCGGGGAGTGTTTGTGGGCCCACTCAGATTTTGAATTAAAGTGGGGCCCACAAGTCACATTACAAGTCACAACTCAAGTCATATCACTTGTCCATCAAGTGTCAATTTGGTGATGGAAGTGGTTGGAGGCTTTAAATGTAATTTTTCCCTCCAACACTTTACTTTTGCTTTTTGGAAAAACATATACCAAAGTTGAGTTTGACTTTTGAATGTGTGGTAATTGTTTTAGAAACCAAAAATTACCAAAAACAATTCACTCTCTCTTTTCCACTCCATGGCCGAAAGTTGAGCTTTATTATCTCTCAAAATGTCGTGAGCCTATGGCTCATTTCCTTCTTGATTTTGCTTCAAAATCAAAGTGCTAGCACATCAAATGAGTCATTCAAATGTGATAGGGAAACCAATCCTTGAGCTTGGAATCAACACTCAAAGCTTGGAGCTTGAAGATCAAAACAAGGAGGGCTTGGCCGAATACATCAAGGAGCAAAATTTTGTTGTTCAACGCATCCACTTAGCCGTTCAAAGTGAGTATTTCCGCCATCTTACTTTGCGTATTCACATGATTTCATTGCTTAATTTGATCTTGGTTTGACCTAGAAAACCCAACAATGGTATCATAGCGGTTCTTAAGCATGAAATTGAATTTAGGGTTCTTAAACTTTAATTTGGGATTTTGTGATTTGAGCATGATTTCTTCAAATTGATGATTTGGTTGAGCTTGGATGATGTTAAATTAGATTTGTGCATCTTAGGAATTGAGAAATTGAATTGGATAAAATTTCCTCAAATTCCTTATGCTTGGCCGAATGTGATGAAACTCTAGCTCTTGGTGATTTTTGAATTTTAGACAATTGGATATGTTAAAAATGCATGGGATATATTAGTTTGTGATTTAATTGGATTGAAATAAAAATTGATATAAAAATCTCCAAATTGCCGAGAGCCTTAGGAAGCATGTTGGGATTGATTTTGCTTCAATTTGTGTTGGACATAAATTGATAATAATAAAGCATGATTAATTATGTAAATTGGTATTTTGGAAATGTTAATTTGAATAATTAATTATGACTAATACAGTTTAATTGATTAAATTATCATATTTGGAATATTGGAATTTAATTAGTTAGGCTAAATTTGGAATTGGGCTAATAAAGTTGTATTTGGTCTTAATGGGCTTGGTTGGGCCAAGTTTGGTTTAGGTTAATTGGTTGGATCCAATTGGGCCTAAAACCATTTCCATAAAGTCCAAATATAATATATTGGCCCTTTAAAATTTTATTTGGGCCTAATGGGCCTAAATTGTTTTTTGGCAAAGGGTGATTCCTTATTGGGCTTTGGTTGCCAAAGTCCATGCCTTATAAATTAATTGAAAGCCCATTGGACTTTAATTAAATTGACATTGGATGTTAATTGGGCTTTGAGACCCGTTAAGATTAGATTTAGAATCTAAGTCGCAAAGGCTCATTAATAAAGTGTAATTATTTAATTTGGAATTAAATAAAGAATTAGTATTGAATACAAATTAAATTGGATTTAATATTGTAGTTTGATATAATTCAAGAATTCATACTTTGAGTACTTTCTTATCTTAAACGAGTTAAACTCGCGCAAATCAAATCGTTGTTTGAAAATTGGATGGTCATTAATCAAAGATTAATTAATTGGATTAGATTGATTGATAACATGCTTTGTGTGAATACATGGATGTGATGTATGAATAATGTATATCGGATGGATATTAGATTGGTGAGGGCAATTTTGGAAATTGTTGTAATAAATTTAGAATTTATTAAATTGGACCTGCGTGTCCAGCCTATTACCTCTTGACTCTTTGTATTTCTCTTCTCACCTATTCCTCCCAATGTAAATGAGGTTTCTTTAGAAGTGTTACGTAATTGGGTAGAAGTAAGATTTGTGCCAGCGGGGGAAAGAGAGAGATTTGTTCTAGGAACAAATTGTATTATATATCCATCAGCATATCATTATTAATTTATTTATCGCGCATTATTATGCTTTTAGAATGCATGTTTAAGGGTGTATGATGAGACCTAATCAAAGATAATTAATTGGTTGCCAATTAGGCGAAAAACCTTCAACAAATATTAAGCGTTTTCCTTCCATTGAATGATTCATTCTCAAGATCCAAGATTGTCACTGGTTTGTTGGCCAAAGTCAAGACCTTTGTCCATCGCGGGTGTGTTTGAATCATGAAATCTTTGTTCCAAATCATATGTCTTGTCCAAGTTGTGATTTTTTGGCCAAAGTCAAGATCACTTCTTTTCCATCGACATCGATTACAAAGCTTTCCAAGGTCAATGGGTCCCGCTTAACTGGAATCATTAAGCTTGTTGTGCCAAAGCCAAGGCTTAGTTGATTCAGAGGAAAAAAGGTTAGGGAACATATCAGATATATTGGCATATATTAGATATATGTTTCGGATTTGGATGTCCACATACTGGATCTAGGAATTGGATGAGATCCAATTGATCTTAGAGATCTACCTAGTTAAATATCATACAGCTTGTTGGCCAAAGTCAAGGTTGTGTGTTATTTAACGGGATCCTAGCCCACTAGGAAACTAGGTTTTCCGAGTACTCAACAGAGGGTTAGAGGCTCACCGAAAAATAGTGGGAGGCAAGTATTAAATTTGCAATTTCATTTAGATACTTGCCGATACGCGCTCATTTCATTTTTCATCAATAAATTATTTTATCGATTAATTCCAAATTAATCGTTCTCCTCTCTTTAAATAGTATTTTATCCCAGATAAAATATCTCCGTAATTAATCCTAGAAAATTTTCTCTCTTATAATTAATCCCATATTAATTATGTGCGAGTCATACGTCATCGGTGAATCTTCGGGAAGCGACCCATGAGATCCCTGGATATGTTGGCAGTAAATTCGGTCGTCGGACCACCGAAGACGCACATACCTAGTACTACGTTTTTACCGATTTACAAGACATGGTTGGCTTCTAGCAAAGCACCGTGCCTACCCAATTCTCCAGAAATATTCTTAAAGGAATATATAATATGTATCAGGCGTAGTATACATAGTATTGCTTATTGCGATCCAGTATCGGATGTCACATGCAAAGCCTGGGGCTGGAATTGTATCTGCCCCGTACGAAGCATATATCGGATCTCTGGTAACTAGTCTCTATAATCGGATAAGCACGACCTAGTCATATTATCACGATAGCTGCAACATACAAGAGTACCAGTTCCTTATCCTACGTGACCATCATCTCCATATGACTAAAGTGATACTTCCATCTTGACATCACACCCAATACACTACGATTCTCAATATACCCAGAATAGGCGTACACAGAACCTGTTAAAGCCCCGGACGACCAAAACCAAAGTATATTGATTGTCGCAAGTATTAACGATGCAAGTCTCAGTTAAGACCAAATACACCTACCCTGATTCGGACTTCCATAGACACATAGTCATACTACCAATGGAATTCCGAGGGGTCTATCCAGAGCGAAGTTGTTTCCCTACCATCGGTAAACACAACCTCCTATCACACTTGCATAAGTATCCAATACTTAAATATATGAGAACTATGCCGTTATGCTCCCACAACGCGCACAAGTGCAATACTAGTCTATTCCGCATTATCGATGTCCAGTCTTGATAATTCAATGACTATGGATATTTTAATGATTAAACCTTAGTGGATTAATATTGTCTCATATCTTATTAATCTGAAACTAATCATATGGACTTTTATCATTTATATATATCCTGGTAATCTAATTACAAATGATAAAAGAGCAATTTCCTTTGTCACATAGTTATTTTGTACAACAACACCATGTTCTGTACAAATAGTGATGATATGGGTCATAATTGTCCAACAGTCTCCCACTTGGCCTATAGCCAATCACTCAAGTGTCCTACACCTGAACTATGTACGGGTCGCTCAAACTTCTGCTGAGAAACTGCTTTCGTAAGCGGATTTGCAAAGTTATCATCTGATGCGATTTATTCGATCATCACATCGCCATGATGTATGATCCGACGAATCAGATGAAAACCTTTTGAAGTACATACTTGGATCGTTGATGAGACCATTAATTCTTTAGCCTGTGTTGTAGCCTAGCTCAGCTGCTAACAGAACTACTCCTAATCCAATTAGGATTATTATAGATCTAAATTGCTTCTATTGATGCCTCAGATGCAGCAATATTCCGCTTTTGTTGTTTATTCGGCAACAATATCTTGCTTGGAAGATTTCCAGCTCACTGTTCCATTATTCAAACTATATAGTACCCTTATTACGACCTATAGTCGTTTTTATCGGTTAGGAAACTTGCAACAGTGAACCCAGTCACTTCAAGTTCTCCTTCTCCATAGCTTAAGAAAGCATCCTTAGTTCATCTAAGATACTTAAGGATGTTCTTAACATCAATCCAGTGACTATCACTTGGATTGGCCTGATTGTGACTCCATATGCTCAAAGCATATGAGACATCAGGTCGCGTACATTTATTTCAATGTACAAGTTCTCGGAGAGTGCCAACAACTTTTAGATATATCCCAGTAGATCCTTATTCCTAGAATAAAGGTTGTCTCTCCCAAGTAGTCTACGAGAATTTTTCATGAAAGCCAAGCTTTCACTGATTGTATTATGGGAATGTCATTTCCAAGAAATGACATGTCATCATTATATAGGACAATCATTGTCAGTGCGCTCCCACTAACCTCCTTATATACACAAGGATTATCTTCTTTTTGAATTAAATCATATACCATTATGATCTTATCAAAATGTTAGTTCCAAGAACATAATGCTTGCTTCAATCCATAAATGGATCGAATTAACTTGCAAACCTTGTTTGCTCATTTTGGTATGACAAAGCCATCATGATATTGTAAACATCCTCCAAAAGGTTTCTGTTTAAGGAATGCAGTTTTGATGTTCAGCTGCCATATTTCATAAATGAAACATGCAGCATTAGCAAGCATTATCCAAATGGATTTAATCATGGCAACGAGTAAAAGGTTTCGTCGTAATCGACACAATGTTGATAACGATACCTTTTACGCCACAAACCTAGCTTTGTACGTTGGTATGTTGCCATCAATGTTTGTCTTCCTTGAAGACACATTTAGTACTAACAGGCACAATGCCTTCAAGTACATCAACCAGTGTCCAAACTTGGTTGTATACATGGAATCCATTTCGGACTTCATGGCACTTTGCCATAAAAGGGAGTCGATACCTTGTATCACTTCCTCATACGTAGTCGGTTCGTGTTCCTCAATAAGATTGACATCTTTACGAGGTGAGATCAGAAACTCATATCTCTCAGGTTGTTTTCTAACTCTCTCCGACCTGCGCGGTTCTTGTGTATTTGAGGATTGTGGTACAGTTTCATCCCTGATGAACTGTTTGTGTTCCGTTAAGGAATCGGTGCCTGGAACAGTATTACTCCGATTTTCATCGAGTTTTACTTTCCTCCCACTTACCACTGCATATAGGTATTCCTTTTAGGAAAACCGCATGGAGAGCAACAATTAAATTGTTCTCTTGTGAGTTGTATAAGTACTATACTTTGGTTACCCTAGGATAACCTAAAAATTAGGCACTTATCCGATTTGGATTTTCGTTTGGTATCATCCAAACATATGCCTAGCATTCCCAAATCTTCAGGAATGAGAAAACCCAGTTTCTTTCCTGTTCATATCTAATATGAAGTCTGTCAAACAGATTTTCATGAAACTTTATTCAAAATAAGTTTTGCACTGTTTAATGCGTATCCCTTGAAGGAAAATGGTAGCTCAGAGCGACTCATAATTAACTTTATCATGTCCAACAAAACTCGGTTTCTCCATTTGGACACACCACTCAATTGAGGTGTTCCGGGAGGAGTCCACTGTGAAAGAATACTATACTCTTTCAGGTAATCGAGAAACTTATTGCTTACATATTTTCCATCACATTCCAATCATGATGTTTTAATACTCTTGCCGATTTGTTTGTCTACTTCGTGTCGAAACTCTTTGAATTTATCAAAAGTTTCCGATTTATGTTTCACAAGAAACACATAACCATAACGCGATGCCACATCCGTAAAGGTTACAAAGCATTCATATCCATCTCTAGACTAGCTAGACATGGGCCCACTTACATCACTATGAACGAGGGCTAACAGATCGGTGGCACTTGCACTTTTACCAAGTAAAATGTATTTTAGGCACTTTGCCCAATAAATTAGATTCGTAAACATTTATTTGATTAGAATCAAATCTGTCTGTGTACCCACTCTTCGAAAGTGTGGATATACGAGTCTTGTTTACTGTGTCCCAGACAATAATGCCACAAATAAGTCTCATCTGATTAATTCAGTTTGAACTATTTGTTTGTCATGTCATACGTTTGAGATTTATTTATATTCAAAATATAAATACTGTTATTCGCATCTAATGTGTTTATCTCAATATCATCTTTATAAAATAAAACTTTAGTGTTCTAGAATATAAAGGTATACCCCCGCAACAGGTTAAACTTAGATATAAAGATAATATTTCTAGTCAAATTAGGTACATTATAACAGTTTCCTAATTTAAGTACATACCCAAAGGGTAGTTCCTGAACTTAGGTTTCTACGGTTGAAACAGTGACTCTCGTCCTATTTTCCACTCGTAGGTCGATCTCAACTGAAGTCAATATCCTACTCATCAGCAGATTCTGCACATCAGTACATATTTATGTACCACATCTAGTATCAAAAATCCAATTTTGAAACTAATAGTGAACATGTTTATGACAAACATATTTGAAGTCGGAGCCTTGCCCCGCCCTTACTTCCTTCATGTCTGCCTTGTCTATATGGCAGTCACGCTTCCAGTGACCCTGTTTGCCACAGTTTAGGTAGACATCTTGGGATATGTCCTTTGTCATCCAAGAAGACTGTGATGATTTTGCATTTGCCCCTTTTAGAAGCTCTGGCTCTGCCTCCTTGAGCATAGCCATCAACTCTCCAAGAGTTTACTTGTTGGACAGTTATGACCCATAGCGTCACTGTTTGTAAAAGACATTATGTTTTGTACAAAATTAACTATGTTGTAATGAAATTGCCTTTTACCGTTTTGTAATTTATTTACTTTGATATATAAATGGTAAAGTCCTATGATTAAATCCGGATTGAGATGATATGAGACAGTATCAATTCATAAAGGTTTAATCATTAAATATCCCTAGTCGTAGTATTATCGAGATTGGACATCGATAATGCGGAATAGACTAGTATTGCACTTGTGCGCGTTGTGAGGGCATAACGGCATAGTTCTCATATATTTAAGTATTGGATACTTATGCAAGTGCGATATGAGGTTGTGTTTTACCGATGGTACGGAAAATAGCTTTGCTCTGGATAGACCCCGCGGAATCCCATTGGTAGGATGTATATGTGTCTATGGGAGTCCGCTTCAGGGTAGGTATATTTGGTCTTAACCTGAGACTTGCATCGCTAGTACTTGCGACAATCGATAAACTTTGGTTTTGGTCGTCCAGGGCTTTAACAGGTTCTGTGTACGCCTCTTCTGGGTTTATTGAGAATCGTAGTGTATTGGATGTGATGTCAAGACGGAAGTATCACTTGAGACATATGGAGATGATGATCACGCAGGGATTCAGAACTGGTTCTCTATTGTGTTGCAACCATCGGGATAATATGACGTGGTCATGATTATCCGATTCAAAATAGACTAGTTGCTGATATCCGATATGTGCTTCGTACGGGGCAGACACTATTCCAGCCCTAGGCCTTGCATGTGACATCTGATACTGGATCGCAATACACAATACTAAGGTATACTATGCCTGATATAGATCGTATATTCCAGTAAGAATATTTCTGGAGAATTGGGTAGGCATGGCGCTTTGCTAGAAGCCAACCTTGTCTCGTAAATCGGTAAAAATGTAGTACGAGGTACACACGTGTTCGGATAGTCTGACGATCGTATTTACTGCCAATATATCCATGGATCTCTTAGGTCGCTTCCTGAAGATTCACCGATGACGTATGATCTGAGCATAATTAATCTGGGATTAATTGCGGAGACACTTTATCTTTGATAAAGTACTATTTGAAGAGAGAGAAAGATTAATTTGGAATTAATCGAAAAAAAATAATATATTCGATATATTAAACGAAATTGGATTTCGACACGGAATTAAAATTAGATTTTAATTCGGGCAAACGAGTTAATTTAGAATTAATTCGTTAGCGACGTGAATAGTAATTTCGCTAGGCTTAATTATTTAATTACGTCGCGACGGAAGTTCGTTAATTTGGAATTAGCGAAACCGAGCCCGGAAGTGTTTGCGGGCCCACTCGCGTTTCGAATTCGAGTGGGGCCCACAAGTCACATCGCGAGTCACATCGCTTGTCATTGATTAATGATAGATGTCAAAGTCTTTCATGAGTGACATGTTGTCACTATTCATGACACAAGTAGGTGGCCATTTATTGCAAATTTTGGAGCCAAATTGGCTTTGACTTTGGGCAACCTAATACCGTATTTGGTATTTCTTTTTCTTATTCTCTCTTTCCCACGGTTTTTTAGAAGCCAAGAAATAAGAAAAGAAAAATCTTTCCTCTCTCTCCCTCCCAATAGCCGAAACCAGTGACCATTTTCTTCCTTTTTTGGCGTGAGTTCCATTGAAGGATATACAAAGGATTTTGTTGCAAAATCTTCCTTTGAGCTAGCACTCTTCAAGGGATCATACAAGGTGATTAGGGAAACCTATTCAAGAGCTTGGGAAGACAAAAACAAAGCTTGGAGCATTGTGGATTGCCTTGGCCGAATCTTGGACTGCTTGGAAAAAGAAATTTCGTTCATCAACAAATCCAAATCTGATCGTTGTAAGTATGTTTCCGCCATATTTCTTCGTTATTCATTCGCATTTCTTTTGTTCATTTTGATCTTGGGACTAATTATAGAAACCAACATTACTCTTGGTTCATAATGAACCTGCCCCAGCTTTCGGGTAGAGACTATAAGATAAAATCCTTAGCAGTCTCGGCCAAGTAGATTTTGTCCAACTAACCTAGCTAATCGATGTCAGCAATCATCTGCGACACCTTGTGCTCGACAGATGTACCCTCTGACATACACGAGCGAAATAGCTTCTTTTACAATTAGTACTTCTAAGATCTAAGAATAGATCTATGAAGATCTTTAATTTCAACATCATGTTATAAGGATCTAATCCTTTAGTCTGACGACGGAATTAAAGTGTCATTGCATTAAGCATAATGGATTGAGCACTAAAGTTATCATCATATGAATCTTCCAAAGATCATGTTCTACTATTTGCTCAACTCCGGGCTCAGGCCCAAAAGGTTGCTCTATCAAATAGAATAACTTCTCAGTTCCCAGGACTATCCTGAGGTTTTATTCCCAATCTGAAAATTGGAGCCGTTTAAAGACATTTTCTCCTAGGATTATGTTTTAAACGCTAATCTTTCAGTTATCTTGATTCCAATAGTCCAACTATCCAATCAACGATTTCGGGTACAATTATATATAATGATTACTATAGTCTAACTATATAATCAACTGTAATTGATTGGTTAACAAATATATTGATTACTATAATCCAATTATATAATCGACTATAAATTGAAGTAGTTTAAATACAGTCCAACTGTTCAATTTAAAAACAACATTAAATATTAGTCCAACTAATATATATTTAAATTAATAATGACGAAAAATGAAATGAGCGCGGATTGGCAAGTATCTAAACGAAATTGCAAATTTAATACTTGCCTCCCACTATTTTTCGGCGAGGCTCTAACCCTCTGTTGAGTACTCGGGAAACCTAGTTTCCTAGTGGGCTAGGATCCCGTTAAATAACACACAACCTTGACTTTGGCCAACAAGCTGTATGATATTTAACTAGGTAGATCTCTAAGATCAATTGGATCTCATCCAATTCCTAGATCCAGTAGGTGGACATCCAAGTCCGAAACATATCTAATATATGCCAATATATCTGATATATTCCCTAACCTTTTCCTCTGAATCAACTAAGCCTTGGCTTTGGCACAACAAGCTTAATGATTCCAGTTAAGCGGGACCCATTGACCTTGGAAAGCTTGTAATCGATGTCGATCGAAAAGAAGTGATCTTGACTTTGGCCAAAAAATCACAACTTGGACAAGACATATGATATGGAACAAAGCCTTCATGATTCAAACACATCCGCGATGGACAAAGGTCTTGACTTTGGCCAACAAACCAGTGCCAATCTTGGATCTTGAGAATGAATCATTCAATGGAAGGAAAACGCTTAATATTTTTTGAGGGTTTTTCCCGTAATTGGCAACCAATTAATTATCTTTGATTAGGTCTCATCATACACCCTTAAGCATGCATTCTAAAAGCATAATAAAGCGCGGTAAATAAATTAATAATGATATGCGGATGGATATTTAAAACATTTTGTTCCTAGAACAAATCTCTCCATTTCCTCTCTCCCGCTAGCACAAATCTTACTCTACCCAATTACATAACACTTCTAAAGAAACCTCATTTACATTGAGGGGAATAGGTGAGAAGAGAAATACAAAGAATCAAGAGGTAATAGGCTGGACACTCAGGTCCAATTTAATAAATTCTAAATTTATTACATCAATTTCTAAAATTGCCCTCACCCATCTAATATCCATCCGATATACATTATTCATACATCACATCCATGTATTCACACGAAGCATGTTATCAATCAATCTAATCCAATTAATCAATCTTTAATTAATGATCATCCAATGTTCAAACAACGATTTGATTTGCGCGAGTCCAACTCGTTTAAGAATAAGTACTCAAAGTACGAATTCTTGAATTATATCAAACTATAATATTAAATCCAATTTAATTTGTATTCAATACTAATTCTTTATTTAATTTCAAATTAAATAATTACACTTTATTAATGAGCCTTTGCGAAGATTCTAAATCTAATCTTAACGGGTCTCAAAACCCAATTAACATCAAATATCAATTTAATTAAAGTCCAATGGGCTTTCAATTAATTTATAAGGTATGGACTTGGCAACCAAAGCCCAATAGGAATCACCATTTGCCAAAAATCAATTTAGGCCCATTAGGCCCAATTAAATTATAAAGGCCCAATAAATTATATTTGGACTTTATGGAAATGGTTTTAGGCCCATTGGATCCAACCAATTACCTAAACCAAACTTGGCCCAACCAAGCCCATAAGCCTAAATACAACTTATTAGCCCAATTCCAAATTTAGCCTAACTAATTAAATTCCAATATTCAAATATCATAATTTAATCAATTAAAGTGTATTAGCCATAATTAATTATTTAAATCAAAATTTCCAAAATACCAATTACACAATTAATCATGCTTTAATTAATCAACTTATGTCCAACACAAATTGAAGCAAAATCAATCCCAACATGCCCTAAGGCTCTCGACAATTTGGAGATTTTTATATTAATTTTGATTTCAATCCAATTAAATCACAAACTAATATATCTCATGCATTTTAAACAATCCAATTGTCTAAAATTCAAAAATCACCAAGAGCTAGGTTTCATAACATTCGGCCAAGCATAAGGAATTGGGAAAATTTATCCAATTCAATTTCTCAATTCCTAAGATGCACAATCTAATTTAACATCATCCAAGCTCAACAAATCATCAATTTGAAGAAATCACGCTCAAATCACAAAATCCCAAATTAAAGTTTAAGAACCCTAAATTCAATTTCATGCTTAATAACCGCTCTGATACCAATGTTGGGTTTTCTAGGTCAAACCAAGATCAAATTAAGCAATGAAACATGTGAATACATCAAAGTAAAGTAGCGGAAATACTCACTTTGATTGGCTAAGTGGATGCGTTGAACACAAAAATTTTCCTCCTTGAGTTTCGTCAGCCCTTTGTTGTGCTCCTTGGGTTGATCTTCAAGCTCCAAGCTTTGAGTGTTGATTCCAAGCTCAAGGATTGGTTTCCCTATCATTTTGTAATGACTCCTTTGATGTGCTAGCACGCAAGATTTTGAATCAAAAATCTTCAAACAAGAACCCTAGGTCTCGACAATGAAGGGAGTGAGAGAGATTGAGCATTCAGCTTCTTCAAAAATGAAGAGAGGAAACGTGGGGAGAGAGAGAGAATGATGAAGATGTGTGGTTGACTTGTATTATTTGATTTCAAAAAACAAAAACAAGATATACCAAACATTTGGTAAATAACTTTCATCATTACCAACTTGGAGTGTAATACAAGTTTCCATCATGTCCTACACCAACTTCCATCACCATAAAGGTGAATGATGTGACTTGATGTGACTTGTGGGCCCCACTTGAATTCAAAATCCGAGTGTGCCCGCAAACACTCCCGGGCTCGGGTTCTCTAATTCCGAATTAACGAATTTTCCGTTGCGACGTAATTAAATCAAAATTAATTAAATAATTATGCCTAGCAAAATTACTATTCACGTCGCTAGCGAATTAATTCTAAATTAACTCGTTCGCCCGAATTAAAAATCTAATTTTAATTCCGCGTCGAAATCTAATTTCGTTAAATATATCGAATATATTATTTTATTGATTAATTCCAAATAATCGTTCTCTCTCTTAAATAGTATTTTATCCCAGATAAAATATCTCCGTAATTAATCCTATATTAATTTTCTCTCTCTTATAATTAATCCCAGATTAATTATGTGCGAGTCATACGTCATCGGTGAATCTTCGGGAAGCGACCCATGAGATCCTGGATATGTTGGCAGTAAATTCGGTCGTCGGACCATCCGAACACGTACGTACCTAGTACTACGTTTTATCGATTTACAAGACATGGTTGGCTTCTAGCAAAGCACCGTGCCTACCCAATTCTCCAAAAACATTCTTAAAGGAAATATAAAATGTATCAGCCGTAGTATACATAGTATTGTATTGCGATCCAGTATCGGATGTCACATGCAAGGCCTGGGGCTGGAATTGTGTCTGCCCATACGATGCATATATCGGATCTTGGTAACTAGTCTCTATAATCGGATAAGCACGACCTAGTCATATTATCCCGATAGCTGCAGCATACTAGAGTACCAGTTCCTTATCCTACGTGACCATCATCTCCATATGACTGAAGTGATACTTCCATATTGACATCACACCCAATACACTACGATTCTCAATATACCCAGAAGAGGCGTACACAGAACCTGTTAAAGCCCCGGACGACCAAACCAAAGTATATTGATTGTCACAAGTATTAGAGATGCAAGTCTCAGGTTAAGACCAATACACCTACCCTGATTCGGACTTTCATAGACACAGAGTCATACTACCAATGGAATTCCGAGGGGTCTATCCAGAGCGAAGTTGTTTCCGTACCATCGGCAAAACAAACTCCTATCACACTTGCATAAGTATCCAATACTTAAATATATGAGAACTATGTCGTTATGCTCCCACAACGAGCACAAGTGCAATTCTAGTCTATTCCGCATTATCGATGTCCAGTCTCGATAATACTACGACTAGGGATATTTTAATGATTAAACCTTAGTGGATTATATTTCTCATATCTTATTAATCCGGAAACTAATCATATGGACTTTTATCATTTATTATATCCCGGTAATCCAATTACAATGATGATAAAAGAGCAATTTCCTTTGTCACAGTTATTTGTACAACAACACCATGTTCGGTACAAATAGTGATGTTATGGGTCATAATTGTCCCAACTCTCAAGCTCCATAGACAGGTAGTATGAACTCTTAAGTTATTTGAATTCTCTTCTTAGTAAAAAGTAATCAAAATTCATGTTCTAGTTAAGGACTCTTTGGTAGTAATCCCCTCCCTAATAGCCGAAGTTCAAGACAAGTTGTGAGAACAATAATAGAGTTTAGGAATAGTTACGTAAATGAGTGTGAAAAGAAAGATATAAGAAAACTAAGAAGAAAGTACATAGATACTCAAGCAACCAAGAGACAGTAAGTGGGAAAGATACAGAAGCAGATGATAAAGAGAATACTAGAACTTATAGTAGTAAGAAGGAATACAGCAAGTCTGAGTAAGAGTAAGAATGCCAAATAGACCTATGTAAGGTTTCCTCATTTTCACAAGAATCTTCCATTCCTTAAGAAATTATTTTAAACTAAATCAATGAGCATGGATTACCTTGTATAGATGACAAGCCCTTCGACTAGCAAAAGAATAGTAAGAAGCATAAGAGAGGTGATAAATCAGAGTTAGACATGGAATCTCGAGGAATTAAAGATGTTAAAAGGGAGTATCGATTCCCAAATCCAGGCTTGCAAGTAAGTAAAACAAAGTATTAGAACAAGGATGCCGACACCTACTGAGATATAGACTTCTGCCCTACCTTATACCCCGCACTAGGTAAAGATAACCGTAAAGAAGTTCGATGAAAATTTACCCAAAGTAAGAAACAAAAAGCACTAAATAGACCACCCAGATGAGAACTTAGGAGGTTTTAAGGGGTAGAAAAGAAATAACTCGACCCAAGCCAAGAAGAGCAAGATCACAGTACTAGTGAGAATCCATAGATCTGACCAACATCGGTAGAAATTTGTGAAAGAATAAAGGGATATATCCATGGAATTGGAGATACTCAAGAGTTAACAAAAGTATCCTTACGAACACCAAGGCTAAATGAGATAATTGTAGCTTATGGTAGGAACGAAGAACATAAGTTTAGGAACAAGCCAAGAAAAATGGACCAGCACTAGCCTTAGCAGCTCAGTCTAGAACCAAGCGATATGGTAAGAGATATATAGGAGGATGCAGAAAGTGACAAGAGAGTTCCATATATATAGTGACAGAGATAACAAAACTTGAAGGCAGAAATGTAAAGCAGAGACCTCAGGACAGATGATGAAAGTTGAGGAATCCTAAAACATGATATAGTTGAAAGTTTCCAATAGAACTGATAGTAATTTCCCTTTCAGTAGCCCCAAACCAGAAAAGACAATTCTTAGGAAGATAACATATAAAGCATCTCATTGAATTGTGATGAAAGAACTAGTAAGGGAATAATATCTGAACCAAATGATTAAATAGAGATGTCATAAGCAATCGAAGTTGATGAAGTTTTTGGGGAAGTGGAGACGAAAAAAGTTCAAGGAACTGATATGAGAAGGAAAATCTAAGTAGCGAAGAAAACTTCATAAGGAACAATAATAGAGGAAGTATAATAGGAATCTGAAAGGAAGTAATGAATATAGACGTTTAAACAGCAAGGACTAGTGAGAAGAAATACAGAGGCAGCACAATGGAGTTTTTGGATAGCATGACTCTAGAAGAAGTTTACAATAAGAGGTAGTATAATCGATAGTCGAAAAGAGGATCAAAAGTGAAACTGAAGTAAGAAACTCCGATAGTATCTAGCAAAAGAATTTTAGTATGAGATTTAAGCCAGACGTTAACACGGAAAATTATAGGCTTATAGATAAACAAAAAGTACAATCATAACATGAATAGCTACTGAGATTACTATATTATGTAAGACATTAGGTACCATCCCCACCCTCCCAACCCTTATTATACAACATCAGCAAAGATGGACCGTGGTTTTTACTTTAAAGATATTCCCATAAGCAATTCAATATACAAGTAAAGTAGGCCGAAGTATAAAAATCTTCAGAATTAGTACATAACGGAGAAAAATGAGAAAATAATGCTAAGTAAAAAGGTTTAGAAGAAAAACAATCCATATGAAATGATTAAGAAAAAAAATAGTAGTCAAGCAATAGCAGAATGTAAAAGAACCAATGATAGACATAATCGGAGAATTGTAATGGTTGATGCCCCTCAAGGGAAAAGAAAGATACAGAGGAACCAGCAACTCCACATATAGTTAGGAATAAGAAAGAAGACAAGAAGGACATTAAATGAAAGGTATAGGTAAAATTATGAAGATAGGACGTAATAAAATAGATACCAGACAAACAATGACAGAAGTGTATAATGATCAGACAAATTTTCAATGGTACTACGGAAAAGTAAGCTTTTCAAAAATTGGGATAAGACTGGAATTTTATTGTATAAGTAAGGGGAGAATGATGGATTATAGTAACCCATATATTTTTCGCAATGCAGCACTAAAAATATTATATAGGATAACTCAATAAGAGACTAAGTACAATTTAGAGGCGGTCAAGGAAACTAGGAATACCGAAATTATTGAGATCTGGACAACTCTTAACAGGATAAGATTCGAGAGATCATTTAAGGTGGAGCATTCTAGAGTACAAGTAGGCCAAAAATGAATAGTCAGCATAAAATACAGTAATCGTACATGTACCAGCAATGAAATCAAAGGTGCATAAGAGTAAATTAGACCAGTTTGACCAGAGCAAACACTGGTAGTAAATAATGTAGTTTTAGCCTAAAGGTAGACAAGGTTAGGCTTAGTATAAATACTTTGTCCCAAACTTCTTAGCCAACCGAGAAGATCGCCACAGAAAACTACCATGAAGTAACGTCCTAAGTATGAGAGCCATCGATTGACAGTGAGAGTTCATGAAAAGGTTAGTTATGAGTTATGAAGTTATAAACCTATAAATAATTATATATGTGAGAACTCAAAGGAATAAGCTCATAAGTAACGAGGTTTTAGTGAAGAGAAAAGAGAAATCTACTAAGATATATCTTACAAAGCCATTTAAGTAGTTATATTATGAAGAATAGGTGAGGAACCTAAGTACACATAAGTCAAAGGAAATGAAGATTATTGTCTATAGTTTAATACCCTAAACGTGAAGAATAACAGAAGTTCATAAAATGAGAATAATGAATTATCTCTCAGTTAGAAAATTCAAGGGATTATTCCCTAAGGACCACGAATTTTGAAGTGGTATGTACAAAAATGATAAAAGATTTCCAGGAGTTTTAATATGAAGTTTTTTAAAAGAAGAGTAGAATTGAAGTTAAGGAATATAAGAATAATCAGAGACACAGATATCCTCGAACCAAAGAAGAATCTGGAGTTGAACCCAGAAATATGCGAGGACAAATCTTATTTAAGGGAGAGAATTTGTCATGACTGTCAATCTCGACTATTGTTATGCTGTGAGACGAGTGGTTACATAATAAAATTATGGTTGGACACATATTTACTTCTGAAATGACTTTGGGAACAATCAGTAAACTCCTCGAAAATCCGAAACGAGATTGTACGATGTATCACTCCGGACAACCCATGGTATTTAGGCCATAACTTCTCATAAGAACTTCGTTTTTTATGGATTTATATTATCGGAAAGCAAATATCGAGACCTACAACTTCTAAGTTGAACATTTTTCCAAATTCGAATGAAAAACAAGTCAAAACGCAGGTCAATCATCTGAGTGAATAGTGCCACAGACAAATCTAGAAAAATCTCAATATTACTCAACTTTTCTAAACTTTTCTTCATTAATACCAATTACAAATAACCCCTAGTATAAAGGGGGTACTATTCAACAATTCATAAAATTAGAAAATAGAAAATGAGAAAACGTGAGAGAGAGAGAAAGAGAAAGGAAGAAGAATAAGAGAAGAAGAATAA
>SKCR01051966.1:0-33848 GCA_019454045.1 Zanthoxylum bungeanum | reverse complement strand
ATTTGAATACATTTTATCAAGCATTTAAATATTAGGGAGAATGCTCTTCAAGTCCCTAATTTGTTTTATAATTATTCATTAGGTCCATAATTTTTTCATAATTATTTATTAGGTCATATGATTAGAACAGTAACAATATAAAGTAGGGGTGACAAAACGAATCAACGAATCGAATTTGTATCGAATCCTAAATGAATCGAATCAAAATATGATGGATTCTTATTCGATTCGTTTACACGAATATTCGTTTAGTCATGATATTATTTAATAACATAATTTACCATAATTGATTTTACATTAATTCTTCATAAATATATACATATGAAATATATAATTAATATATTTACTAAAAATATATCATCAAATATCAAAAATATTATTTTTCATATGATAATTAATCATAATTTCTCGAATCTTAATTGGAAAATAATAATAATTAGTAAAAAAATTAATAAAACAAATCCTAAACGAATAAACGAATCAATGAACTTAAATTCGTATTCGATTCGTTTAATAAAACAAATCGAATCGAATTGACTCATTTATTAAACGAATCAATTTTTTCAAACCCGTATTCACTTTAAAGCGAATCGAATCGAACGAATAAACAAATCATAATATAAATTGCCACCCCTAATATAAAGTACAATAACGATCATTTGTAATTAAGACAATAAAAATTAAGGAATGAAAAAAATTAAGAACCCAAAAGATATTTTTCCCGGACAGCAAGTCCATACTAGACATATCATATCTATCTATCCATCACTTGATAGAGAGACTTCATTTAAATAATGAATGGTCAGGATCATCCGGATTGACTGTGAACAGATAAAACAAAAACATCAACCCAAAGTTTGGTTACCACTTGCCACTTAGCACATGCATTCGTATCACATTGTTTTAGCCTTAAAACAACAAAATAAAGAAAATATATATTCCCAATTTGCCATCAACTGATTGGTGGATTCCCATCTAGGGACCCACCTTCAGATCAAATGAATGTGTGCCACGTGTACGGTAATGGCTTTTATATATTTTAAAATCCAACAATCCAACAATGTTATACTTACATAATTATCCACATAAATATAAAAAAAATAAATTTTTTTTTTCAATTTTTCATTAAAATATTATCAAATAAAAGTTGTTTTTGAGTATAGTTTTAAGCACATTCATAGCTGAACTAGGCTTTTTTTTTTTTTTTTTTGAATCATTGGAAAATTCCATCGTCAAATCATTATTTTCGGACTTAAGCGCAGTAGGTAAAACCTCCGACTATCCCAACATTTTACAAAAACAAACTCTTTAGATTCAAACACATGATCTCAAGGTAAGATCATGAACCCTACACCACCAGACTACGTCTATTGAGAACATAGCTTAACTAAGAGGTTAATCACTAAACTATGCTAAGCCTCAAGCTCAACAACTACATTAAATTTTGCTCCCTATTCTCTAGTGAATATCAAGTTATTAAATTATTATCATTAATTGAATAGAAAACTTAACATGAAGACAAAATGATAATAAGCTTCATTCTATGTAATAAGAAATTAACTAAGAAAAATATTAGTAATATTAATAACCTTAATTATCAGTTTTATCCGATCAAACTAAGCAAACTAAACAAAAGTCTTTTCTCACTGAGCTGAATCAGTTAAATAGATTCTTTAACATCGTTAATTTTTATTTGAAATTATTATTTCATTAAATTCAATAAAATATAATTTTATGTTTATAATTTCTGGCATTGCATATTTGTGATTGACAATTAAAAGGAGTTTGGTAGAACTAACTTGAAATTTTGAGAGAAATTTCTTGAGTTGGTGGCCAAACATGGCATGCCAAGAGATTGTCTTAGAAAAATAGTTGGGTAACAATCACATTCACATATAAACAAAAAGCAAACGGTTTTGACACAAACCTAATTTATGTTTGACTTAACAATCACCTAATATGGATAACATCATGTGAAGTTTCTATTAGATATTTTGTCACTAGATATATACATGCATGTGGATCTCTCTCTCACTCATGCCAAATTATCCGATTCGAGTTTAAACGGAGCATATAAAACCCTCAATTGTCTCAGATTCTTATAAAAAAACGCACCAATGAATTCGAACTCAGAATCTGAATATCAGATCCTGAATCATACACCACCAAACCACGCTATTTGGGTCTCTCTCACTCATTGCTTGCACCATTTGGGTAAATTAATTATCAAATATCAAAATGAAAGCCATCTCCATGATTGATTACATATAGACTTTGGATGTTACCCCAAGTGTCAAATTTTATGCAGCTAATTTATGTTTGACAGTGAAGATCTATTTTTCTAGGATGTGAGCTAGAATTGTTCTTTTTGACAAGTGAAGCATAATTGTTAATGCAAATTTCTAAATGTCAAATAAAGAATGGTTCATGTTTTGTTAAATCAAGTTGTCAATAATAGACAAAAGGATAATTCATAATATAGTTCTTTATTGTGATAATTATTGATATGACTTAAAATTATGATTATAAACATTCCATTTTAATTTTTTTTTTCTATGAATAAATATTTTTATCATATTTTGATTATCTTCAACACATTTTCAACTTAATGAAAACATCAATCTATCCTCATTTTAATCATTGAGAAGATAAAAAAATTTGATAAAGAATTTCATCAACGCAATTCTCATTTACTCTAGCCTGTCTAATAATAAAAGAATGTGACTTGATGTTAGGAATGGGTCGAAGAAAGTCAAATTTTTTTTTTTTTTTTTGAAATGGTTGGAAAATCGACAGCCAAACCACCCATTATGAGTTTAAGCGAAGCAGGTAAAAATTCTGATTGTCCCAGACTCTTATAAGAAACGCATTCCTTGAATTCGAACCCAGGATCTGAAGGTCAAACCCGGAACCCTACACCACCAAGCCACGCTACCTGGGGACGTTGAGAGTCAAAATATTAACCATTTCAATTATTACTAAATTTTTCAAATTCTAAAACCATAGTCGGAGGATAAGTATCAAATCTAATAATGCACTCTTTTTTTTTTTTTTTTTTTTGCCTCTCCCTCACTAAGAAACCAATCAAACCAAAGCTAGAAGTCATCATTGGATATTTAATTACTGTTTGGTTTTGGTTTTGTGATTTGATAATTGATTTGTGATGGGTGATAAAATTATGGTTTGGTCAAAATAACATCTTTAATTATTTGATTGATGATAAAAAAAAATGACGATTATTAATCGTGATTTTTTTTAAAAATCGAATTTTGCAAAAGTTAACAATTTTAATTTCTCCCCACCATCTATATATTAAAAAAAAAACATATCATAATTATTTTTTAACATAAATCAAAACTACATAAATATCGTTTATGAACAACCATTTATTCACTACACTTCACTAAAAGAGATACCCGGATACATAATTTTGGCCCAAAATTGTATTCAAATTGATTTTCAAACATTTAAATAAAAAATTTATCAACAGAATTCGAGATTTTGAAAGATAAAGAGTTAAAAATATATTTAGGGGAAAGGAACATCTCTCTCACAAGCACAGTTTCACTGGCGAAGCAGGACTCTTGAGTGCCCTTCTCACAAAGGGGTGATTCCATATGCTCATTGAGGGACACCATTATGTACCTACCCTAAATCCAAACCCCACTTTAAATGTTTGTTTTGTATAGTCGGTCAAAAAGTTTTATGGATATCTAAAGTTTGGAGGAAAAATCTTCTGAGTAGCACTGTATTTACTTTTACATAATTAATTACGAGGTACACGTGACCAAAATTCAATAAAAGAGAAAGAGAGTGTATTAAAAAAAAGAGTACCAAACACTTTCTTATATCAAATAATGATTGATGATAACTTTAGGTACTCCGCGTGCATTTCCACATTTTCTATTAGATTCTTTTAATGTCTTGACCAGATAACAAAAAGTCAATCCATGATAAGATTTCAAAATATATCTAATACTCAAAGATTTTTCTTCAATAATTCTATGTGGAGATGGGAGTTCAATATGTCAGAGGACGGATAAAGGAATAATTTTCTATACTCATTAGTTGGTCGGATTCAGATATTGACATAATCGTTCAAATAGAGATAAAATCTCTGTGAACGAAGATCCGTAAGGGACCCAGTACATTAGGGATGCTCGTTGATTGAACGAGACGGATACGGATATTGACATCCCCGTACCATACCCTACTCGTTGCCATCACTGATTATACTTCTCCATACATGCAATTTGGGCACATTATCCTCAATCCAGTCCCAATCATCAAAACAAAGATCTATCGAAATCAAAATATATCAAGCTAGATGAAAGCATATTCCATTTTTCATTGTGAATTCAAAAACAAGGATACAAAGAGTCTGTTTGTTGTTTTCACAGGGTAGCTTCAGGATATATTCACCACCGAATTTTTAGAAAGTTATCAAACATTGGACTCATTGTGATTAAAGTGATTGAAAAGATGGGAGATTCTTCTTCTCTTTCAAATTATTCTGACCTGAGAGCTAAATTCTTCAATGGGGAAAGTGATGTGCATAAAAGAACAACATTAGCAAAGAATTACATTCCAATGAATAACATGTTCTTCAACTTGTTCAGGCTCTGGCCACTTATTTCATCAAACAAGCAAGCAAAGTTAATGGTTTTGTATTGCAGTGATACTTTCTGAGAGATTATTGGTCTTCAAAGGGAACCCTAATCACTTTCAAAATGCTTAGAAGTTATGAATTGAGGGAAGTTAAAACCACAGGCTCCTAGGGGATACACTGAACTGACTTAGAAGAGAGGAAGGAAATCTTCTAATCATTTCTCTTTTAGAACTAAAAATATTTCGTCAATGAAAATCAAGTATAGTGCAATAGTTAACTATTAATTTATTATCCGCTTAATCACAAGTTTGAATTCTGAAAATAGTCTCTCTCTGTGGAAAAAAAGAAAACTAAATATACCTTAAGACCTCCGTGCTTGGATATTTTGAGTGATTGTGTAACGGTGTCTTTGAATTTCACCGTAAACCCCTGGGATCTTTGATATTCCACTCACTGAAAAGAGGTGTGATCACTTTGCACTAACTTGGCCATTCAAAAAAAAAAAAAAAAAAAAAAAGCAAGCATCAGAATTCAGCTTGAGGTGGTCAAAAGAAAAACTCACCGACTTTGCTTTAATGGTGGATCCCAGTTTGGTCAGAATCAACAATCACAGTACTCACTTTGAAGCTAAACTGGTATTAGTAACTAAGAAGCTTCCATTAAACTGAAACAAGCTTTTCTAAGTACACCTGTTTCACAGAGGAAGAAATAGGTGATTTTATCCACTTATTGCTAGGATAAGTTAAAAGATCCACTAATAAAGTTACCATCATAACTGCCAAAAACTCATTGTGGCAACTGCTCTAAATTAAGCCCACAAAAAAAGGTGCATGGGTTGAATAAATAGCTAGCCAAATGCCAGTTCTGGTCAAAACCTTTTATCAACAGCAATCTAGAAAGTTTATAATCTTATGTACGGTCTCTACTCTAAATTTTGATTCGGTACTTAGCTGAATTCTGTATTATGATTGATAATTATTGCCTTATTAGATAATGGTTTAAATATAATTGAATCTTAACTGTTCATTGTTAGTAAAAAATAAACACGACAGAAAATTATAAAAACTGAACACAACCCACTGCATCCAAATTTCCCTACTGTGCAGCACTCTTATCATTGCAAGAATATTTTTCTTTTTTGGCGGGTGGATAAGCTTCACACTTGTAACATAAAATGTCATTTTTGTACCATTAAGAACTTGTAAATGTAACAAATATGAAATATTTTACACCAAAACTCGAAAAGCTCCGATTTAAGTGGAAGTAGAAATAAAATAGATGTAATAACATTTTAACGTTATGCAAATGAGAATAGATGACATTCTAATCTAAATAGATTGCGCTCTGGGTTGGATTATGCTATAATCCAAGCAACTCTACAACGAAAAATTTCCTTGTACACCAAGAGATGAGAGATTTTGATAAACATCTCAAAGCGAAACAATTATGTGAAGACAAAGTTATCCAAATGTCTTCTCAAACATGTAAAATAAAACTTTAGAGAAAACCTACTTACCTAAGTAAACTAAAATATGGAAATAGATCCTATTAAGAAAGAATAAAAAGACTTAAATAGTTAAATAACATACCTAATAGCACTCTAATAAAATCTAGTTGATAAAAATTAAAAATACTTCCTAACATACATAAACTTAAAATAAACGCTACATCATTCTCCTCTTCTTGAAAGAAAACTCTTCCTCTAGTTTGGATTCAATGTAAATAGGCAAAACCCTATCAATTACACTGTCAACATAAGCTAGTGGCTTCTCTTCATCTGGAACTTGCTGCACAATCTCAATGACTTCCCAAATCTAGCTAGTAGATTCTCCTCATTACTGCACAATCCCAAACTAAAAACATTTTTTTTTTCAAAAACTAGATTTTTAGAGAGGCTATATTAGTAGAAACTCTACTTATATAAGCTCTATTATCCATTTGAAGTTTTGAACTTCTATTAGTGCGAATTATGTTCTATGTTGTTTGATTCATCTTCAGGATACTTTTCTACTTCTCGTAACCAAAAGATCATCGACATATACAAGAACAAAGACAATATCAGTACCGAGTTAGAGAGATGAACAACAAAGTGTCTGATTTTGAATTCTTGAAGCCCCGACTCACCAAAACAGACTCGATTGCTAGCCCTTACGATTTGTTCAAAAAGGTCCCAGAAGCAGAAGTGGGAAAATATGAATTTGAAGAATTGAAAGAAGTTTATATATAGAAAAGGATAAGGATCATGAATAATGGTGAAGTGAAGCATATCAAGAGTTCAGTGGATCGACAAGAACTCTTCAGCTTGGTTAAAGCTTTGGGACTGATCTCAATCTCCATAGGCTTCTTGAGATGAAAGTGAGGAGAAAGTGAAAGATATCAAGAACCTTAGTTTAGAGAATTTAATGAACTAACCTCGAGATTGAGACACCTTGAATATTACATTTCAATGTCTTAGAACCAGAAAAATTTCATAATATACTCGCAAACATTCTATTTACATATTATGTACAGATAACCAGGCTAGAACAATTATTAGATGAGCATAGTAAATATAAATGTGAAAAAAGACATATCTATTGTAATTGATAAGAGATGACAGCACAGTTACCAGATTGGTTATCTTGATCTGTAAGCATCGTCTGCCACTGAAGATCGTATAAGTGCAGGTTAATCTCAAACCCCCAGCTCAAAAAACAGTGGAGATAAAGATTCCATCAGTGTCAGTTTGTCTGTCAGCAGGATCAAAATGCTCTACAGAGTGTGTTAGCCGTCAAGTTAGATGAACACTGATGCTCTATTGGGCCAGTGGGACCACAAAGTCTGCTCCTCTTTGGCTCTGAAATTCTCACATTGGAAATGGCCACTGCTAGCGCATCCACCAAATCACCTTCATCTTGCTCCTCTGACTCACAATTCAAAATTCTGGATGATGAAAGCTCATGCGAATCCTCGTTACGTGAGACACCATCTATCTTGTTTTCATCAGACTCAATTCCAGGAAGAATAGTTGGTTGGCGGTGAGATGCTCCAACTTGGTTCTTCAACTTTGACTTGATGGTTAATGTTCTTAATGTGCGCTCAGTGTAGAACAATATCCACGGATGCCCTGAAAGAACATTTGTTGTCAATCAAGTGAACAAATGATAAACTTACTAATCCTGAATTCTGCTATTACTCGGAACAAGGAATGATTTATGACGATAGTGATGAAACAAAGTGAATGGAAAACAAGATAAGTTATATTTATATCTTGGCATAAGATAAGTTATATTTATATCTTGGCATAAGATAAGTCAATAAATGCTCAGAATGATGGGACAAACAGTGCATATGTGAGACTAAGATGGAGGAAAGAAAATGCTTTCAATATATTTACTATTTAGAAGGAGAGCACGTGAGATGGAAAACATTTAATGAATCACTGAAGTATGCTTGGAATATAAATCAGGTCATGTTCTGCTAATAATGATAGTCATACAAATTTTAAAAGTTTTGGAAACTGAACCGCATCAGGGGCTTACTTAGAACTTCATCAGCTGTTATCCTTGCCGATTCATCCCGTGTCAGCATTCTTGCCATCAGATCCCGTGCAGGTTTCGATACTGTCTCCATATCCCTGAGTGAAAATCTAGCTTTACATTCTTGATTGCATCAAAAACTGCTTCTAAGGAGTCTCCTTTAAATGGAAGACAGGCAACCAGAGAGCGTGCAGGAGAACACCAGCACTCCATATATCAACCTTCTCAGAGTAATTTCCAGACAGAACTTCAGGAGCAACATAAGCCGGACTTCCAGCCAAACCAGTCAAAGTCTGACCTGCAACAGTAGTAAATGTGTCAATATAGAAGCACGGGCCAAAGCTTTCAGCTTATAAGCTACAGACCTATGGACGGCAAAATGTTTCTAACTAAAACTTCAAGGAAATTATGCCATTAATGAACATTTATCTTCAGATGTTCTTCCAAGTTCCAATCAACAGTTAAGCAATATGAAGAAAAGCACTAAAGAGCTTTAAAAGAGATAAGAAAACAAGAGTAAAGAGTTTCAAGTAAAGGGAGAAAATCCTTAGTCTTATTTAAGAATAACTATACATACATTTCGCTGAATCTTTTTCCTTTTCAAACTCTGATCATGCTATATTATAATATATATCATACAGCAACTCCTGTGAGGACTTCATTTTTAATATTCCCATGCAGATTTTAAGAGAACCATGAAAGCACTAAAAATTCCAAACTTTATAGTCACAATATTTAGTCATAAGTCAGCCAAGTAGAATTTGGACCTGGTTCATAAACAATCAAAACATTCCCATTTTTACATGAAGTTCAAGAAATATTTTCCTTAGCTTTCTTTTCCTTATCATAATCTCATTCAGACTACTAGAACGGGAAACAATATCAAAGCTGGATGCACATACAGGCTTAAGTACTTGCTATGTAAAGCTAATTACTTTCAAGTCCTAACTATAAAAATAAAATGCTATCACAATTCTTTTAGTAAAATTCACATTCTGAAGCCTAATGCTATTAGGTACGGACGATAACAAAAATATCATTCGCAGCTAGTTTGTCAACATAATCTTGCATATGTACACCATGTTGTCTACCTAACTACCCTTTCTCTCTTTTTAAATAAGCATGCTTCATCATTTTATTGCCTATCTGGATTGTTGTTGCTTCCAGAATATTTGTTTGGTACATGAATTACCATTTCCTTAAAACTTTACAAGAATAGAACATTATCGGAAACAAATGAGTAAAGATAGTACTACAGCAAAAACGTGAATTCTGGTGAAGCAGGTGTTGAATCTTTACCATTTGAAATTCTCATGGCCAAGCCAAAATCAGCAAGCTTTATTTTCCCTGAGGTGGTAAGCAGAATATTCTCGGGCTTTATATCTCTGTGCACAACCCCCATATCATGACAATACTTAACAACCAACATCACATCCTTGAATATATTGGCAGCACGTTGTTCTGAGTACGACCCACCTTCACCATCTGATCAATCAATCGCCCCCCAGAGCACAACTCCATCACAAGATGAAAAAACTCTGCTTCCTCATACACTGAATGCAATGTCACAATCCCAGTATGACCAGATAAGTGCTGCATTATCTCCACCTCCTATGAACAGTCTCCTCTCCCTTGCGCAAAATCTTACATGCAAACTCTGCCCCACTAGCCTTAGACCTACACAACCAAACATACCCAAACTTCCCATGCCCAATAATCTCTACTTTAATATAGTCATCCTCCATCTTATTCTTCCTACCCATTTGAGTATTCATGTCTATGCACCCTATCTTCCTCTTAAGTCCTCGTCCAGGGGGCACCAAAGACGACGAGGCACCACAAGGTGGGGCAGTTGCAATACCTGCAAGCCTACTCTTAAATGAACCAATAGGTTGGGTGCTCGCATCTTCTTTGCACCTCTTTCTTAGCCTACTGTAATCCTCTAATGAATAATGAGACCTAATATTGGATGATCTTGAATCACGGCTTCGTTCCAATTCATCCTCGTTAGGAATATTCTTACAAGCATCAGTTTCACTTCCTTTTCTCTTCTTCCTCATCAGATCAAATAAAAAAAAAGTCTCTATCTGAAATAATGTCTAGAGTACATTAAAATTATTATCTGAAACAATACCTGTACTACATCCAAATTGCTTCAATTGAACCAAAAAATCCACTTTGCTAAAAAATTCACATCCGAGTCCTCTCCCTGTAACAAAATTTAAGGGATCGGTCATACATATTAAAATAAAACGTAAAAAAAAAAAAAAAATAAATCACCTCTGACCCAATTACCCAAACATAATACAATTTCAGTTAAACTAATCTTATGCTTTAGATACATTAACTCCAAAAAAAATTGGTTTATTGGTTTTTGTTCACCGACTAAATTTTTCATTAATCGTTAACAAAAGATCAAAAAATAAACAACTTAAAAAAAATTAGGGTAAAGAACGCACCTTGAAATTGAACCCATTTTTGCAGTGAATTAGCAAATTAAACAAATAAAAAAACGAATCAACCTTTAACGTGGGCGAACCCTAACAGTTAAGGGGGGAACCCAGAACGGAATATTGGCAAATCTGAAACCCAAATGCATCGACGCGAACAAGAAACTCTAGAAATTTCCGATCATAGGATTTGGAGATAAGATATTTATAACGTATGCAAATGATATAGTTCAGATGGTAGTTCTCTTTGATGGAGTTTAGTTTAATTTACGATTTTATCGAAAATGATTGCGGTAGAAACATAATATCACGGTTATTCACGGGCTCAAGCATGAGCTTTTCATCTCCGTGACTTCAAGAGTGTTCTTTTTTAGGCATAACTATTAGGGATGTGCCCGATATATTATGGACGGATAATTGTATAATTATTTTTGTTAAAATAGAGGTAAATTTTTTGCATAAATGATGATGGATTTGCGGGGTCTAATATGTTAGAAGTAGGTTCGTTAATTAAATGAGATTGGTATAAATATTGACATTCATGTATTATACCCGACTCGTTATTATATTTAATAATTATTCATCGAATTGGTTTTTAAATGTCTATAAATTTTTATTTTTTAGGTTCGAATATTTGAGAATAAGAAGATAAAAAAATTATTTGGATTTACACACCATTTAATTTTTTTTTAAAAAAAATGAATTTTCCTTTTTTTTTTTATGCCATAAATATGGATTTTTTTGAACATAATATGGTTATGCGAGTTTCCCCTTAAATTTGTTCAGCTTTTAAGAATATATATTAAGACCCTTATATTTAAGGATGGTAGTGGGGCGGTTTTGGGACGGGGATCATGATTCGAAATTTTTGAATGAGGATATTCTCCATTATCCATGAATAAAGATGAGGAATACATGGAGATCCAATCCTTATTTACTTTATGTTGACGGCTGATTTTGGTCTCAGGGCAATATGAGAATATTACTCCCGAGACAATCCTCACTCAATAGTGAATTTGTTCGGTTAAGGGGAACCAAAAGCAAATTTAGCAAAAGACAGATAAATACGCCAATCGACAAAGAGATTTAACGTGGTTCGGCGGATCAGATCCAACCTACGTCCACGGGCACAAAACGAATGATACTTTTATTACCGAGATATGCTTCTCTGATATCTCTTGTGTTTACAAGTCTGATCGTGATGATCTTGATATTGATTCTAATGCCCCTTACACAAACTCTACCCTCCTATTTATAATAGTGCAGAAATCAGATTCCTTCTTTTACAAGGGTTCACAGTCGAATCAATTTCCTTCTCCCATAATGATTCCTAATTTAAAACTACATTTACTTCTTTCATCCTATTAAGACACTGATTCATCAGTTCTCCCCATGAAGTAGGATAATTTGTCATCTTATCCGCAAAAATATGATGTCTTATCTTCCTGAGCATGGCTCTCCATGTAGACCCGGCCACGGTTCCGGTTCCGAACCGGAACCGAACCGGAATGGGACCGGTTCGGTTGGGGTTCCACCCCAACTCGAACCGGTCCGAACCGGAACCGAACGGTTCCGGTTGGAACCGTCGGGTTCCAACAGGAACCCTACGGCCCCCAACGGCTAGTAGCCGTTGGGGGATACAGGGAGCCGTTTGGCTCCCTGCTAAACGGCTCCCTGCCAAAAAAAAAAAAAAAAAAAAATTATAAATTTTTTTTTATTATATAAAATAAAAATTACTAATGTACCCCTAATAACGGTAATAAAACGGTTATATTTATGAGCATTTTTGGTATCAAAAAAATTCTAAAATTCTATAAATAGGATTCATTTTTCATAATTTCATCACACCAATTTCTCAACTCTCTCATTTTCTATAAATCTCTTATTCTCAATCTTACTTCAATACAATTCTCTTATTTTAGTTGTTAATTAATTTGTTATCATTCGGCATTCGCATCGCAATTATCCATCAATGATTTAAAAGAATATGTCAACCAAATTTAGGGGGTCGATTTTTTCATATTCGTTGTACATGTCATGTCCTAAACTTATGTGTGCAAGACGGTCTAAAATTATTATCTCCTTTCCTTGATCCTATTAAAACGGCACTTAACTGTATTTGGTCATATTCTCAAGTTAGGAGGGAATGGACCAATTTTTGTAAAATAAATGGTATTAAACCGATTAAATTTTCTAGAGATGTTCCAACACGTTGGAATTCTACTTATTTTCTTTTATGTCAAGCACTTCAATACAAAGATGCATTATGTAGTTTTTTTTCTCAACATGTTCAAAATATCACACTTTATCCTAGTCAATGGGATATTGTGTGAAAGAATTTTAGATATTTTAAGAGTTTTTAATGATGCTACTCTAGTTTTTAGCGGTGTTTATTATCCCACTGCACATTTATTTCTTCTTGAGAGTTTGAATATTGTTGGCACTCTCGATGAACATGTTGACAGTGACGACTCTAATGATATTGTTTTGCTCGAAGCCATTACTGTTATGAAGGTAAAATGGTTGAATTATTTTAGAGAAATTCCTTTACTTTATCTTATTGCTGCTGTTTTTGATCCTAGATTTAAATTAGAAGGTTTGAATGGTGGTTTACAAGCTTACTATGGTTATTTAGGAATATTAGATGACATTGATATTACGAGCATAATGACGAATTTAAAAAGTGATTTAATTATTTTATTTAATGATTATATTGTAAGATATAACTTAGGAACAATAGGTCAGTCTAGTAGTAGCGAACCGGTAATTCAACCAAGACTTAGCGCAGGGGATCGTTGGTTATTACAACGAAATAAAATCTAGGGATACGACAACAACTAATAACCCTGAATTAGATAATTATTTATCTACAAATTTTGAGTTTTCTAATGAAAGTTTATGCAGTAAAAATTTTAAAATCCTTGAATGGTGGAACCAGCATCAAAATATATATCATGTTTTATCTATTATTGCTAAAGAGATATTGGCAGCACACTATTTCCACCGTTGCGGTTGAGCAAGCCTTCAGCTTGGGAGGTAATATATTGGAAGCTAGGCGATCTTCATTACATCCAAGCACTCTAGAAGCAACAGCTTGTGTGGATGATTGGACTCGAGCTGATCTGAGACAACAAGAAGATGCCCCCGATGATTTTGAAGATTTGTTCGATAATGCTTCTGCAACAAGTGCAAGCGGAAGCTGCGGACCCGGAGCCGAAGGATCAACTGATAATGATGATTGATAAATGTAAAATTATAATTTACAAAGGGGATATGTCTTAAACTTGTAATGGAACTACGTGAGCTTTGATTCCTCTCACCCTTGGAGGATACGTAGGCAACTTAAATTTTTAAAAATTTAAGCTCAAGCTCTTCAATGTAATAAATTTTTTTTTATTTATAAATTTAATCTCATTTTTTTTAATTAATAAATTTTTTTTTATTTAATGATTTGACTCCTCTCATTTTTTTATTTTAATTAATTAAAAAAAAAATGAAACGAACCGAACCGTTCGGTTCCGGTTCGGTTCGAGTTTCCGGTTCCACTTAAGTGTGGAACCGGAAACCGGCCGGTTCGGTTCGGTTCCGAATCGGAACCGAACCGCCGGCCGGGTCTATCTCCATGTGCTCGGTCTTCATGAGGTCGGTCATAGTGGTCAATTGGACTGAGAATGATTCTGCCGATCTGATAATTGCTCGGTCATCCGAACTCAAGTGTTCGACCATTTACTCATGTGGTCGGGTCGGTATCAACGATCCTGACCAAGAAGGGAATTTACCTTTTTACCCCTGTCGTACTCCTTAAATAACATAGGACCTGAAAACACCATCAACATCTGTCCCCTAGTTCTCGGTTCCAACGAGTTATACAAGTTGGTGCCGAGAACTATATAAGAGTGGTATGGTTGATGAACTAATAGCCGATCTTCTGAAGGAGAAATATCGTTGGCCCATATTTACATCCTGATCTGTCTGACTCAGGTGTTCGGCCTGACTTTCTTCCTCCCACCGTGAATTTCCTTTATTGCCCCTCTGTAAACCATCCCTCGAGATGCGTAACCGTCACATCCTCTTAAATGCCCATCGGATCACTTCTAGGGTTTAACGGGAGCCTGCCACTTATCAACCATCCGTCGTTCTCCTCCCGCCAAAAAGCAAAACAATCCGACCGTCATGGTCAATTAAAAAGACGTCCAATCTCAGCCGTCCATCAAATTCTGAAAGATTATTTTAAAAAGCGACATGTGGTGTAAATCTGACGCTTTCGTTCAATCCAACGGCCACAAGTGCACCGATCGGACTATAACAAAACGGAGTAAACACTGTTGCCTTCTTTCACGAACTCTTCGATCTCCCCAACCACGAGAACTCTTCTTTTTTAGTTGTGACCAGCGAATCCTCAGAACGACCAGACCGCTCCGAGCAATCTGAAACCATTCTAAAAGAAACAAGTAAGTCTTCTGAATGACCTTTTTGCTTTTGCTTTTGCTTTCCATGTGTTGCGAATCATGCTCCTTTTTGTTCCTTTCTTTTCCCCATTTTTTTGTGTTTTGGTTTTGTGCTGCTAGGGAGAGATTTATGGCTTGATCGATGTTGTTAGGGCATTTAGAACTCACAAGCTTAGCTTCAGAAATTAGCTATAGACTGACCTCCCCCCATTTTTTCTTTTATTTCTCGGATGTCAGGGATGTCTGACACCAGGTCTTCCTCTGCAAACCCCTTAAACCTCTGACCCCCTGTTGAAGAGCTCTCTTCGAGCTCGGGGGCACCAAGCATAGAGGACCTCGATACTACCCCACCATTTCCGAAATTGAACATGATACTTACCATCAGAGGATTCCTCGGAAGGATTCAGAGCCCGGTGATTTTGGCTCTTCGGCTCTGGACATGGACCGTCCTTCCAAGATAACTGAAGACAACCTCGCACTGCTCCGGCAACGATATGATATTCCGATAGATATCGCCCTTGAAGTCCTCGGGCTAATGGATCGTGCTAGTCAACCTAATGAAGGTTCGGTGGCCTTCTTCCGGCTTTCTTTGAGTGTGGACTTCGACTGCCGATGCAACGCTATTTCGCCTGGATGCTGGCCGAGATGGAGATCGCCCCATGTCAACTGAGCCTGAATAGCTGGAGGATTTTGGCCGGGCTTCATGTGATTTGGAGTCTAGCGGGACTCAGTGAACCCTCTCTTGAAGAAGTGAAGAGGCTATATTGATTGAAGGCCAACCCAAAAACGCACCATGGTTGGTATTACCTTTCTACTTATGCTGATTCGCCAAACGTTGTCGGCAAGCTCCCCGACTCCAACAAGAACTTCAAAGACTTATGGTTTTGGGCCACATGAGATTGGGGACGAGTTCTGAGATCGTACGAAGAGGAGGTCTCTGTCCCGGATATCTTTAGAGCGAGAGGTTAGGATTTTAACCCTTAGCGTTCTTACTTTTGATTTTATGATAGGATTTTAACTTCTTTAATTCTTCTCAGCTTGTTGGGGGGACGCTCCCAAGGTTTCCCATCAGGTCCGGCAGCGGGTACATTGGGCTCGACGTTATGCCGAACATTGGAAGCAATTGGTTAATGATGCGGCCTTTCTCGAGTCGGGCCTGATTCAGACTGCTCCTCCGAATGTCCCGGGGCGGATATGTGGGTTTTACTAACCTTCTAACCTATCTCATTATTTGCTTAGCATGATGATATTTTGAATTTGCTCAGATTCTGGACTGACCACCCTTTTTGCCTTTGTTGTTTTTTTTGTAGGTATGTCGAAAAGGCCAAAGTATTTGGATCAGCTGGTCAGTGTAACAAAGAAAATCGGCCACACTGGAGCCGGGTCCTCCCGGAAACGGCCAGCAACCGAGGCCAAAAAGGTGGCTGAAGAGGCAGCCCCGTCAGCTACCCGAAGTTTATCTCCCCAATCCAGGGTATCTCCAACAGTCTCCACCCGTCCTGCCAGCCCGCCAAAACCTAATAGGAAAAGGAGGCGCCTGATCGGGACAGAAGAAGCCGATCTATCTCGGGAGATGGAGGAGGAGCGGGTCTTGAGTGATAGGCAGGTTGCTCGGAAAGTGAAGAAGAGGTCGGAGGGTACTTCCAAAAAACGGAAAGACGCCGTGATTCTTGGTGTGGAAGACCTTGGACAGGGCATTATGGAGGTCACTTCTCACCTGGTGCCGGCTATTAATGAACTGGCCGAGGCGGTTCCCGCGGAGAAGATTTCGAGGTATGAGGATCTCTCTCCCGATGATGTCGTTACAGAGATATGCTCCCAAATGGCCAATGTAGTCACATATCCCCATTCTCACTTATGAGTCCATGGCTCAATTTTGTTTTCTGACTTTTTATTTATTCTCGTTAGGCGAATTATATCACGGCCAAGAATAAAGACCTTCTTCTGAGCCTTTTGTCCGAGGGTGGCCAAGCCCAGAGGCTTCAGAACCGACTCTCTGAAACGGAAGCCGAGCTGGTTCGCAAAGAAGAAAACATAAAAAATCTGGAGCTGGCTGCTGTTGAGGCCCATACAACAAACAAAGCTCTCCGGGCTGCTGCCTCTCTAGAGAGAAAAAACGATGATGCCGCCAAGAAGGACTTGGAGGCCGCCCAGGCTGACAATAGGATCCTGCAGGTGGAAGTGCGCAGCGTTGAATCTAAGCTGAGGGCAAAAGATGAAGAGCTGGTGCGGGCCCGTGACGAGCTCAAGAGAAAAGAAGCTGAGTGGGAGGTCGAGAGGGACACAATCCGACTTGAGGGGGTCGGGGATTGCGCCGAGATCATCCCGATGGTATTGCTCAGCCTTGATATGGGGCCTATCCACGCTGCCATCCGCTTCTGCAAGGGGGAAATCTCAGAAGAGGAGTTTAAAGAATGGCTGCCCCCTTCTCCCGAAGAAGTGATGGACCCCGATCCTATTTCGATCACCCCGGCTCCTGAAGAGGACCGATCTGAGGCTCCTGCTTTTGAAGAGGTTCGGTCTTAGGTTCATGTTCCTGCTCCTGAAGCCATAACTTTTGGGGCCTCCCAAGCTGTCCCCGTGGAATCCATTGTCCATTTTCCCGAGGCCGAGAGCCCAGCCAGTTGCCACCTGTACCTGTTGAGGAAGAAACAATTGTCCATGCGCGGGCTGAACTGTAGGGGGTAACCCGAATGGGGCCCCGTGTAATCCCGAACACATTTTATATTTTATTTTTGTAATAACTCTTTTTCACGTCCCTATTTATGTGAATATTTTGTATACTTCCGTTCCACTTTTCTTTTTTGATCCTTCATGACTTGCTCCGGTTACTCTCCTAAAAACGTCCCCTTGAAGACCGACTCCGAGCTAGGAGAAACACTTGGCTCTCTGGGGGAATGTTATGTCCCCAGTTTGAGAAGATAGACTCGGTGGGATGTAAACTGACCCTGAGCTGAGAGAGACACTTGGCTTTGAGGGATATTACGTCCCCAGGCCAAAATGACGGACTCGGTGGGACATAACCCGACCCTGAGCTGGGAGAAGCACTTGGCTCTGGGGGAATGTTACGTCCCCAGACCAAAAGGACGGACTCGGTGGGACATAACCCAACCCCGAGCTGAGAGAAGCACTGGCTCTGGGGGAATGTTACGTCCCCAGGCCAAAATGACGGACTCGGTGGGATATAACCCGACCCCGAGCTGAGAGAAGCACTTGACTCTGGGGGAATGTTACGTCCCCATGCCAAAAGGACGGACTCGGTGGGACATAACCCGACCCCGAGCTGAGAGAAACACTTGGCTTTGGGGGAATGTTACGTCCCCAGACCAAAAGGACGGACTCGGTGGGACATAACCCGACCCCGAGCTGAGAGAAGCACTTGGCTCTGGGGGAATGTTACGTCCCCAGACCAAAATGACGGACTCGGTGGGACATAACCCGACCCCGAGCTGTGAGAAACACTTGGCCCTGGGGGAACGTTACGTTCTCAGTCCAAAAGAGAGACACGGAGGGATGTAACCTGACCCCGAGCCGATCAATCAGATGTCCTCGGCGGAACGAATCCAGCCCCGATCCGATTAACCAAGTGGCATCAGCGGAACGAATCCAGCCCCGAGCCGATTAACGAGTGGCCTCGGCGGAACGAATCCAACCCCGAGCCGATTAACAAGTGTCCTCGGCGGAACGAATCCCAGCCCCGAGCCGAATAATCCTTGGGACTTTGTTCAGAAGGGAAGTGAATTAACCTTTTGAAGCCCTACTGAATCTGTCACGGGCGTCCCCTTGCCAGACCAGCGAAAAACAAAACAAAATCTGGAAAATAAAAATCATGAAATGGGGGTGACTTAATCACTTACCTTAAAACAATAGCGCGGATGCCTCAAAACAACGTCCTGTCTGAGGCCTCCAAAACACAATTCTGAACCTTTCAATTCAGCGTCCCGACGAACCAGGATTCGGATCAAAGAGCGTTTAGAATGGTAAGGGCACATCATCTATACTTCAGGTCTCCATGGAGCCTGTGTATTATTTTAGGGCTCCTCCTTACAACGCTGGAGCAAGCATACGCTACAGGGGCACAATCCCTCCCCGGGATATACTTCTTCCTGGATCCGAGTGATCGATTTAGGATCAAAGAGTGTCTGAAACGTTAAGGGCATATTCCTCCTTATGTTCGGTAAACACTGGAGCAAGCAAACTCCACGGGGGTATCATCTCTCCCCGTGCTATGCTTCTCACGAATCGATTAATCAGGTAGGTGAGGATCAGAGAGTGTTCGAAACATTAAGGGCATATTCCTCCTTATGTTCGTTAACACTGGAGTAAACAAACGCCAATGGGGTATCATCCTTCCCCGTGCTATGCTTCTCACTGATCTAAATGATTGGGTATGTCTAATATATGCGGGCACATTCTCTGTTCCGTCTTTCCCAAACCGGCCTGGTAAGGCCATCTCCTGGGGGTATCCATTTCTCGTGATTTCTATCTCGGAATATCCCTTGTAAATCGAAGGGTTTCTGTGCTCCGTCGCGGTTCTTATCCCTTGATATGGTCATGAATTTTTTGCAATTTAAGTGAACCTGGTTGGTTTGTTTGTGCCTGTGTTTTTTATGGTAGCATCCGTGATCGGTTTGTTGCGGACTTGGTGCTTTGACCCCAGATCATTGCATCGAGTATGCCCCCGAAATTTTGAATATAGCTTTCAATTTTTAATTAAGAGAGCGGGTGGAAATTTTGAAAAGAGAAAGTTTTATTCATACTCGGGGACATACCGCCCTTCTTACAGCTCTCTGCGGGACATTTCGAGAAAGGCTTTACATTGAGCTCCTACCCCTTGTCGGGTTGCTGCAAAAAAAAAGAATCTATTGAAAGTATTTCCTTAACATCTCGGTATTCCAGGGTTTCCTTAATCGCGTGTCGTCCAGATATTCTAAGATGTAGACCCCTGGCTTTACCACATCTGCAATTTTATAGGGCCCTTCCCACTTGGCTCCTAACGAGCCTTCTTCCGGCCTTCGAGTGTTCAGGGTGACTATTCTTAATACTAGGTCGCCTGGGAGAAAGACGCGGGTTCGAACTTTTTTGTTGTAGAAGCGGGTCATCCTTTGTTGATAAACTACTGTCTTCATAGCTGACTTCTCTTTTTTTTCCTCGATCAGGTCGAGGTAGCTTCTGATAAGTTCTTTATTTTGTTCGCTCTCAAAATGACGGACCCTGTGGGTAGTTATTCCGATCTCTGTTGGAATAACTGCTTCACACCCGTATGGTAAGGAAAACAGGGTCTCCTCTGTAGAATCTTTATAGGTCCTCCGATGTGCCCACAGTACTTCCGGCAATTCCTCAACCCATAAGTTCTTGCAGGTCCGAGCCGAGCTTTAAGATTTGCCTTGATGGTTTTGTTTGTCGCCTCAACCTGTCCGTTTGACTTGGGATGGGCTGGTGAGGCGAACCTTAAGGCGATCTGGAGGTCTTCGCAGAGTTTCCTGAATCCCCTGCTATCGAACTGTTTTCCGTTGTCGGTGATGACAGCCTATAGGATTTCGAACCTGCAGATAATATTCTTCTTCAAAAACTATGTGGCCTTCTTCTCTGTGATGGTGGATAGGGGTTCGGCAACCACCCATTTGGTGAAATAGTCTATGGCTACAATGACATACTTCGTCTGTCCTCATCCCATTGGCATCGGTCCGATGATATCTAGCCCCCACTGAGCGAACGGCCAGGGACTGGACAGGGTGGTTAACTGCTCTGCTGGCTGGTGGTGAATGTTGGCATTCTTCTGGCATCCTTCGCATTTCCGGGCCACTCTCATGCCGTCTTAATGCATAGTTGGCCAATAGAACCCTTACCTTAAAGCTTTAAAGGCCATCGATTGCCCTCCGGCGTGACTCCCACAGATGCCCGCATGAATTTCCCTGAGTACATAATCGGCCTCTTCTTCCGCTAAACATCTTAGGATGGGTACTGTGTGGCCCCTCCGGTAGAGCACTCCTTCGATCAGGGAGAACTTGGTGCTTTTGAATTTTAGTTTCCTGGCTTCCTTCTTGTCCTCGGGTGTCTCCCATGTTTCCAAATATTTTCTTAATTTGCTGTATCCATGAGGTTTTGTCTTCCTTATCCAATACTTTTACTTCGAGTTCTCCCATGCTCTTTTCTCGGAGGCAGATTAGAGGGACTATTCTGGGGTTCTCTGCTTTTATCGAAGATGCGAGTCGTGCCAATGAGTCTGCCTCGCAGTTGTCTTCTCGACTGTTTTGCTCAAAGTGTACGTTCCTCATTCTTTCCACCAACATTTTTACTTCAGCCAAGTAAGCTATCATACTCGGTTCCATGGCTTGGAATTCGCTTTTCAGCTGCTGAACAGCCAGCTGAGAGTCACTTCTTATCACTATGTCGTGGACTCCCACCACTGCGCATAGCCTAAGACCGGCCAGAATTGCTTCATACTCTGCCTCATTGTTGTGGCCTCGAAGGCGAACCTCAGGGCGAACAATACCTCTTCACCTTTGTCGCTCTTCAATACGATTCCAGCTCTCTTGCCTTGTGAGCTGGCAGATCCTTCTACTGACATCTCCCATTTGCCTTCCCCCACAGTCAAGACCTGGGGTTCTGTGAATTCCGCGACAAAATCTGCCAAAGCCTGTCTTTTTACTGCTACCATTGGGAGGTAAGAAATGTCGTGTTCACTTAACTCTACCGACCACTTCATTAACCTGCCCGAAACTTCTGGTTTTTATAGAATCTGTCTCAGAGGATAATCGGTGTAAACCCCAATAGGATGGGCTTGGAAGTAGGGTTGTAATTTCCGGGCTACAGTGATCAATGACAGGGCGACCAGTTCATGTACCAGATATCAGGTCTCGGCATCTAACAGAGCTTTGCTGACATAATATACTAGCCTTTGGACCTTGTCGATCTCTTGTATTAGCACCGAACTTACTGCATGCTCTGAGACGGCTAAGTACAAGTATAAGGTTTCCCCTGGGAGTGGTTTTGCTAGAAGCGGGGGTTGTGTTAGGTATTGTTTTAACTGTAGGAAGACTTCCTCGCATTTCGGCGTCCAGTCGATTTCCTTTTTGGCATTCTTGATGACTTTGAAGAAATGGTGGCACTTGTCTGTTGCTCGGGAGATGAATCGGTTGAGCGCGGCCAATCTGCCGGTTAGACTTTGCATTTCTTTTACCGTCCTGGGAGACTTTAAGTCCAATACGGCTTGGATCTTCTGTGGATTGGCTTCTATGCCTCGGGAGCTTACCATGTAGCCCAAAAACTTCCCTGAGGCTACTCCGAAAGCACATTTCTCCGGGTTGAGCTTTAAATTGTGTTTCCTTAGTAATTCGAAGGTTTTCTTTAGATCGGTCACGTGACATTCTGGCTCTTGGGACATTGTTATCATGTCGTCAACATATACCAACATTGAAGTGCCAATGAGCGGTTTGAAAATTTTGTTGACCAGCCTTTGAAAGGTTGCATCTGCATTCTTCAGTTCGAAGGGGATTATTTTATAACAGTAAAGCCCCTGGTCGGTGACAAAAGTTGTTTTCTCCTCATCCGCATGGTGCATCTTGACCTGGTTGTATCCTGAGAAGGCATCCATAAAGCTTAGTAGTCCCCGGCAGGCTGTTGTATATACTAGCTGGTCTATGTTTGGCAGTGGAAAGCTGTCTTTCAGGCATGCCTTATCGAGGTCGGTGAAATCCACGCACATCCTCCACTTTCCGTTTGACTTCTTCACCAATACCACGTTTGATACCCACTCCGGGTATTTTACTTCTTTGATGAAACCAGCTTTCAATAATTTGTCCACCTCAGTCGTTACTGCCCTGCACCGTTCCTGATTAAAGGTTCTTCTTTTTTGCTTGACTGGCTTGTGTGACGGTTTACTGCCAAGCGGTGATTGATGAACTTCGGATCAATCTCAGGCATGTCGTCGTGCCCCAATGCGAAGACGTCAGGGTACTCCTTTAGACACCTCAACAGGCCCTGTTTCAGGGTTTCCTCTAAGTTTCCCCTTATCTTCACGCTCTTCCCAGGTCCGAAAAAATTTCGTCTCTTCTAGTTCTTCGACCGCCCCTAACCGGGCAACTTTATTTGGCTGAGGACCTGTGTTCCCCCTTGCTTCTTCTCTGTCTTCATTCACTTGTATTTTTTGGGTACCTCCTTCAATGCAGAGGGTTTCCCGTGAGAGGGTGGAAAAATAGCTCCGGACTGTCTTCTGACTCCCGCACACGATTCTGATCCCTTCCCGGGTGGGGAATTTTAACTTTAAGTAATGGCAGGACATTGCGGCCTTTGTCTTCATCATGAAAGGTCGACCAAAAATGACTTGGTAACCGTTTATGCAGTCCACCACCGTGAAGTTTATCATAATCGTCCGAGTCCGGGGACGAGTTCCAATCATCATTGCTAATTATATTCTCCCTAATGGGACGACCGTTGAACCCCCGAAGCCGTATAGGGGAGTGCCATCGTTGGTCAGAGTTGCATACTCCACTCCAAGGTCTTCCAGAGCCTCTTTGGAGATTATATCCACTGCGCTCCCGGGATCCACCAGGATTCTGTCTACCTCTGAACCGCCGATTGTTGCCTTGATTATTAACGCATCATCATGGGGGAAACTCACCCCTCGGGCATCCTCGTCAGTGAACATTATTGGCACCGACCGACCACATTGTATTCCCGAGGATTGTTCCGCTTCTAGTACCTCCGACCCCCGAGCCCGACTGTAGTTTTTTCTTGACCGGTTAGAATCTCCGGCCAGTGTTTTCCCTCCTGCGATGATGTTTACATGTCGGCGTTGTGCCCTTTGTCTAGCAGCCATAACCTCATGGTCAATGTATTTATTTAAATATTCATTCCGAGCCAGGTCTTCCATTTGTTCCCGCAAGTCTTTGCACCCGTCCGTTGGATGTCCGCTCAAATTATGATGTACGCAATATGATGTTTTATTTCTCTTATCTGGGGGGGGATCTCCTGAGGTTAGGTTCTATCAAGAGGCTTTTTTCCTGGATCTCCACAACTATTTGTCCTAGTGGCTTGTTCAGAGGAATGTATGCTTCTTCCATGACTACATGGTTTACTTGGTTCGAGATTCCTATTTCCTGGTTGTTCCGAGGTATTGGCTTGAATTCCTTGAGTCTCGGGGGTGGTTTTTTGAACTCCCTATCTGGCCGGAGGGGGGCCTCTGCCCTTATTGTCCTCTCTCTGATAGATGTCCGTCTCCGGGAGATTTTCTCTTCGTTCTCCAACAAAACGAACTTTCGGGCTATTTCCAGGGATGTTGCATAATCCAGCGTATCTTGGATTCTTAGGTGAGTCCACAGCTTTCCGACCTTTAAGGCCCCCTTTAAACTTTCCAAGGCCTCGAGGGACTCATATCCCCCGACCTTGAGCACCATATTATGATATCTTTCAATGAAAGCCTTCAGGGGCTCGTCATCTCCCTGCTTCATGAGTCTTAACTCTCCAATTGTCTTTTTAGGAACGCAGACCCCTTTGAAGTGTCGTACAAATGATTTTTTGAGTTGCGCGAAGTTGCTGATGCTCCATGGGGCTAGACTTCTGTACCATAGAATGGCGGATCCGCCTAAGGTTAGGGGGAATACTTTGCAAACGGCATCCCCTACTACTCATTGGACTTCCATTAATAGGACAAAGCTTTCAATATGGGATTTTGGGTCAGTATGACCCTTGTAGGGTGTCATGGTAGGCATGTTGAATCGCCTCAGGAATTTTGCCGACCTTATTTCTTCTGCGATGGGAGATTCCTCCTCACCGTCCCGGGCATCTCCTGTATCGGTCTTGAGGTTTACTCCCCACTTGGTCATCTCTTTCCTCAACCAAGACCCCATGTTGCTATCTGAGTTACCATGCCGCCTCCTGCAACCTTCTTCATGTATATTTCCCTGGGTGTGGCGCTCCTCATGACTTGAGGTCTCTCGTTCAGCCTCGCCATACTTCTTTTTTTTCCCTTCTGATGTTTCGGGGGCTATCATAGGAGGAATCTGGCGGTTGTCTTCCCACTTCTTCTTCCCACGTGTCTTCCGTTTGCGAATCTTTTTCTACCACTACGGATTTTACCCCGTAGGGGCCCCTCCTTCTGGGTCTATCGTCTTCACTTGTATCTACAATATTTTTTCCTTCCGCCGTCTCACCTCTTCTCTGACTGGTTCCGGCTTCAAATCTCTCGTTGTTCCTCCCTTCCATCCTTTCTAGTCGGTCAATCATAGATTTTAGAAGGGCTTGGTTTTCCTCCCTTTATTTCCTCATGTTTTCTTCTATCTTCTCTATCCATTCTGCTGTTGGACTCCCCGACGACTGGCGATTTCCACCTTCTGCCATCGTCTTAATACGCGAGCTGTTTTTTTGTTGGAATTCCCCACAGACGGCGCCAACTATTGACGGCTGATTTTGGTCTCAGGGCAATATGAGAATATTACTCTCCCGAGACAATCCTCCCTCAATAGTGAATTTGATCGGTTAAGGGGAAACCAAAAGCAAATTTAGCAAAAGACGGATAAATACGCCAATCGACAAAGAGATTTAACGTGGTTCGGCGGATCAGATCCAACCTACGTCCACGGGCACAAAACGAATGATACTTTTATTACCGAGATATGCTTCTCTGATATCTCTTGTGTTTACAAGTCTGATCGTGATGATCTTGATATTGATTCTAATGCCCCTTACACAATCTACCCTCCTATTTATAATAGTGCAAATCAGATTCCTTCTTTTACAAGGGTTCCCAGTCGAATCAATTTCTTTCCCCCATAAGGATTCCTAATTTAAAACTACATTTACTTCTTTAATCCTATTAAGACACTGATTCATCAGTTCTCCCCATGAAAGTAGGATAATTTGTCATCTTATCCGCAAAAATATGATGTCTTATCTTCCTGAGCATGGCTCTCCATGTAGACCCGGCCACGGTTCCGGTTCCGAACCGGAACCGAACCGGAATGGGACCGGTTCGGTTGGGGTTCCACCCCAACTCGAACCGGTCCGAACCGGAACCGAACGGCTGATTCTCCATTATCCATGAATAAAGATGAGGAATACATGGAGATCCAATCCTTATTTACTTTATGTTGACGGCTGATTTTGGTCTCAGGGCAATATGAGAATATTACTCCCGAGACAATCCTCACTCAATAGTGAATTTGTTCGGTTAAGGGGAAACCAAAAGCAAATTTAGCAAAAGACAGATAAATACGCCAATCGACAAAGAGATTTAACGTGGTTCGGCGGATCAGATCCAACCTACGTCCACGGGCACAAAACGAATGATACTTTTATTACCGAGATATGCTTCTCTGATATCTCTTGTGTTTACAAGTCTGATCGTGATGATCTTGATATTGATTCTAATGCCCCTTACACACACTCTACCCTCCTATTTATAATAGTGCAGAAATCAGATTCATTCTTTTACAAGGGTTCCCAGTCGAATCAATTTCTTTCCCCCATAAGGATTCCTAATTTAAAACTACATTTACTTCTTTAATCCTATTAAGACACTGATTCATCAGTTCTCCCCATGAAAGTAGGATAATTTGTCATCTTATCCGCAAGAATAAGATGCCTTATCTTCCTGAGCACGGCTCTCCATGTGCTCGGTCTTCATGAGGTCGGTCATAGTGGTCCATTGGACTGAGAATGATTCTGCCGATCTGATAATTGCTCGGTCATCCGAACTCAAGTGTTCGGCCATTTACTCATGTGGTCGGGTCGGTATCAACGATCCCGACCAAGAAGGGAATTTACCTTTTTACCCATGCCGTACTCCTTAAATAACATAGGACCTGAAAACACCATCAACACTTTATTATTAATTTTCAATTTTTATATGAAAATATTAAAATATAACAACTTAATTTTTGTTTGTAGTCTATAAATTTTTTTTAATTTAAAATTGGAAATTTTATGGGAACCTGAACTTGTCCCTGATTCAGATGCTAATATTGAATCGGGGCCTCGAACCTAACCCGATTCGGATTTTTATATATTTTCGGGTTCCGAATCCGTCCCAATTGGGGGCAAATCCCTACGGGGCTCCGAATCCATGAGGATTTTTATCATCCTTACCTATATTATTATTTTTTATTAATGAGATTTCATCCTGATCTATGCGTCCATAGCTGAGTTTGATGCATCGTTATATATTATCACCATATTTGTTTATTTTGTGTTCTGAGATATTTTGAAGATTTATTCAAAGACTTGTAGGTGTTGGTATAATTCAGGATATCTATTTTGATCTTAATATTCATATATCTTATTTGTTGTTTGCCGATATCAGCTTGATTTTTTATTGTGCAAGGATTATTGACTATGTCAATTTGAAGGGTGTCTTTGATACACACACATCAACAGTTGTAGGTGCTTAATGTTAGCCCTAATTTTTTCGCCACGTGTTACTCTATTAATGAATTTTTATTAACAAGTTTCCTAAGTGAAAATGTATTGCACATAATTAGGTCCAATAGAACAACGACACATGTCATGATATTATTAAACGTACAATACTAATAGACGAGAATAGTTGAGCTGATCATCGGAACCCATAAACCTCTGTAAAAGCTCGGACATAGCTCCCGATGTCACTCTGATGTTAACTCACTTTGAATTCAAGACATTCTGAGGTCAACTGACTTCGAAGCAAAATTATTCTAGAACACATTTTCTCCGGAAATTACTGATCAGTCAAGGTATGAAATAGAGCTACTTCGATATGTATAACGGTACTCTGAAATACGTGAAACCATACACCGTAATTCAAATTAGAGGACTTTAATGGCAATGCATTTAACTTAACATGCAAGCTTGATTTAACATGTTTAATAACAGAAGTAATCACACCTAATATTATGTTTCATCATGTCTTGTGACAAGTATACTTCATGCATCATAAGGCAGTTCAATGCTGGACAAATGTCAATATGAGGAATGATTATTATATCAAATGTAATGGCTTATAATAAAAAGTAATTATTATATATTTTATTATTGTAACAGATTTCTTATTTTAATAAGTATTGTAATTCTATGGGATTATGATTTTTTAATTTTTACTTTTGTAATTTAATATTAATAAAACAAATTATATTGATTATGTGACATGATATGCTTAGAAAGTGGCAATACTTAAATATAATTTACTAAATGACTTGATGAAAAAGCTTAAAATTATTTAAGTTATATATAAAAATATGTGTGTCTATTTTTTTTTTAAGTTATCCTAATTTATGTTTTATAATATAGTTTTAAACAATCAAAAAATTTGGTTAAAATCAAGGAGGTAATATGAACAGTTATTTTGAATATTCGATAATATCTTACCAAATAGACTAGTTAATGTGGACGCTAGTTTTCGCCCGAGGTCACAATCGTGAATTTGTAGTATGTGGGCACTAGAGATCCTGCAAAACAAAGGTAGAATGAGCGGGGAGTACTGCCGACCAGTGTGGTGGGTGCCGTAGGCACTCCGACGCTCAAGTCAGTAGTGAAGACGAGCAGTAAATAATGGAAGAGTAAGGCTAGATGTTACATTGACTTCTATTGACTGCCATGAGGGCGGTGGCCAGTGTTTAAAGAGTAAGAAGCTTAGAGAGCTCAAGTATGAGAGCTCAGACCTGCCTGTGAACAATGAATCATCTCTTCCTTTTATAGGTTTTTTGAGGTAGGCTCATTCATTTCCTTGTCCGTTGGACGCCCTGAAACGGTCAATTAAACTAATGAGTTATGAGTTTAGGCGTTTTCTAATCTGGTAGTCGTTGAGTCTACATGTCATTTTGGTAAAGTCATTTGTGGGTTTGAGCTCATGAGATCTCTGGGTCCAACATCATTTTGGGCTTTATTAGAGGGTTTTCGGTTGTATCTGACATTGAGCCTGAGGTGAAATATCGGAAATACCCTTGGCCCAAATTTGGCACGTACAGTTTGTCCCATACTCTCTAAGTCTAGAAGTCCTTGACTTGGAGAGTATTTTTGTGCATGTCGAATGAAACAAGATGTGGGGTACTTGCTAATTGAACCTGACGAAGGCTTAAAGCTTATTCATATGACATTGTCGTATGGACTGAGGGTGCATGTCTTCAATTGACTCGACATGAGTCTTTGAGGGATGTCTCCGGTCGACTGAACCAGATGAAGGTTCAGGAGCTAATTCACACGACGTTGTCGTATGGACTGAGGGAAGTCCACGTCTTCAGTTGACTCGACATGAGTCATTGGGGGATGTCCTCGGTCGACTGAACTAGATGAAGGTTCAAGAGATAATTCACACGATATTGTCGTATGGACTGATGGGAGTCCATGTGTTCAGTTGACTCGACATGAGTCATTGAGGGATGTCCCCGGTCGACTGAACCAGATGAAGGTTCATGAGATAATTCACACGACATTATCGTATGGACTGAAGGGAGTCCAGGTCTTCAGTTGACTCGACATAAGTCCTTGGGGGATGTCCCCGGTCGACTGAACCAAATGAAGGTTCAAGAGATAATTCACACGACATTGTCGTATGGACTGAGAGGAGTCCATGTCTTCAGTTGACTTGACATGAGTCCTTGGGGAATATCCCCGGTCGACTGAACCAGATGAAGGTTCATGAGATAATTCACACGACATTATCGTATGGACCGGATGAAAGCCAGATCTTGAACTTAACTCTACATGAGCCATGGGGAATGCTCCCAGTCGACTGAACCAGATGAAGGTCAGGATCATCCCCATACTACGGTTAAATGACCTAGAGAGTCTTCAATATCGTCTGGACCAGGTGAAGGCCAGGTCTTGAACTTGACTCTACATGAGCCACAGGGAATGCTCCCAGTCGACTGAACCAGATGAAGGTCAAGATCATCCCCATACTACGGGTCAAAGGACCAGGGGAGTCTTCAATATCGTCTGGACCAGGTGAAGGACAGGTCTTGAACTTGACTCTACATGAGCCATAAGGAATGCTCATAGTCGACTAAACCAGATGAAGGTCAGGATCATCCCCATACTACGGGTCAAAAGACCAGGGGAATCTTCAATGACGTCTAGACCAGATGAAGGTCTATGAAAGTCTCCACTCTACAGACCTGACGAAGGTCCAAGAGTCTTTTCTTATCATACTACTAGACCTGATGAAGGTCTATAAATGTCATCACCCATTCTCATAATGAGGGTCCATGAGACTACGGTCGTATGGACCTATCGAATGGACTTGATAAAGGTCCAAGAAGGTCATCACTTCTCACTCTACTAGACCTGAAGAAGGTCAATGAGGGTTCTCATTCCTCATTCTACAAGACCTGAAAAATGTCAATGAAGGTATAATTCCTCATTCTACAAGACTTGACAAAGGTCAATGAGGGTATAATTCCTCATTCTACAAGACTTGTAGTCTGAGACCATGTCGTCTGAAGACCATGAGACTACAGTCGAATGAATCTGATGAAGGTCCATGAGGTCATCATCCTACTAGATTTGATGAAGGTCGGTCGACTGGGCTCGATTGAGGTCCAAAAGATTCTTCATACTACCTAACCTGATGAAGGTCGGTCGATTGGACCTGATGGAGGTCCAATGGATTTTTCATACTGCCTAACCTGATGAAGGTCGGTCGATTGGACTTGATGGAGGTCCAATGGATTCTTCATACTACCTAACTTGATGAAGGTCGGTCGATTGGACCTGATAGAGGTCCAAGGGATTTTTCATACTACCCGACCTGATGAAGGTCGATCGACTGGACCTTTCATGTCTTCTGAGGAAGGTGACATCCATGTCTTGTCGAATGGGATCTTAAATAAGTGTAAAGCCTCATACGTGTCATGTCGAGTGAGACATTCGCCTCATGCTGAGTGTAGTGTCTAGTGGGACATTCACCTCATGATGAACCTTCATTTGGAGAATCCTCATTGAGTCGAGTCTACATCATTGTAATGTCGAGTGGGACATCATCTCATGATGTATCTTCATTTGAAGTATCTTTCTTGAGTTGAGTCTACATATATTGTCGAATGAAACTTCAGCCAATAGTTGATCCTTCCTCCATGTCGTGTCAACTGGAACCTTAGCCCCTAACTAAGACCTATTCCTTGTCATGTCGAGTGATGCTTCAGCCCCTAGCTAGGAGTTCTTCCATGTCGTGTGGAGTGGAACCTCAGCCTCTTAGCTAAGACTTCTTCATTGTCGTGTGAAGTGGAGCCTCAGTCTCTAGCTAAGACTCATTCATTGTCGTGTGGAGTGGAACCTCAACTTCTAGCAAAAACTTCTTCTTTTTCGTGTGAAGTGGAGCCTCACCCTCTAGCTAAGACTTCTTTCTTGTCGTGTGAAGTGGAGCCTCAGTCTCTAGCTAAGACTCATTCATTGTCGTGTGGAATGGACTCTCTGTCAAATACTAAGACTTCTTCCATGACATGTCGAATGACACATTTGCCTCGTGCTAGGTCTTCTTCCATCTCATGTAGAATGAGATCTTAAACAAGTGTCAAACCTCATACGTGGAGTGTCGAGTGGAATCTTTGCCCAATTCTAAACCATCATATATGTAATGTCGATTGTGATCTTTAGCAAGTGATAAGCTGGTAAAGTTGACTGTGATGTCCATGCCAAGTCTTCATTAGAGTATTGTCCATCGGGATATCCTCTTCATGCCAACTCTTCATACACGAAGTATAGATTGGGGTGGTCATGTCAGATATATTGTTTCATCGTATGAGTGATAGAAAAAGTGGTTCTACTGGAGGGAAGCTTATTGTTACTTTCTTAGTCGACTGGGAGAGGTATGTTGACTGGGCCGAATGATTTTTTATGTTGTTGATTGGAGCAAATGAGATTCTCTCTAAGTTGGAGTTTTGTGAAGGATAGTTTTTTCCTAAAGTAACCAATGAATACTTATTTGGGAAGTTATGATGTCTTCAAGGCGATAATGGGCGGCCTCTGGCCTTTTTTTTGGGTCTAATTACATCAAGTGATATCTTATTGAGATGTATTACTAACATATCATTTATTATGTCGCTTGGGATGGTTCGAGCTTCTCTCATTGTGATGGCTGGTGGAACTTTCTCTCTTCTTGTTCCTCTTATCCTCATCCCACCTGATCTCGATTTGGGCTCGAGTAATGGCTTGATCCATGGTGTACCATCGAAATTTAGTGAGCTTTTTGTAGAGTCCACTTTTTGAAAGTAATCCATTTCTGAATGCTTCAACTGCAGTAGGCTGATAGAGATATGAGATTGTTGTCCTCTATTTATTGAAGCGAGCCACGTAGCTTCGCAATGACTCCCATCTCCGTTGTTGGATAGGTCATTTGTGGTATTCTCAAGCTTGTAAGAACTTGCAAAATGCTCCATAAATTTGTCTGCTAGCTGTTGGTAAGACTCGATGGATCTGTATGAGAGATTGATAAACCAGGTGAAGGTAGGACCAACTAATGTTTCTCCAAATCCTCTGCACATACCAGCTTCCCATTGATGAGGAGCCAGACCTGTTGATACCATCTTGTATTTGTAATGGACAACATGGTCGTCTGGGTCATTTGATCCATCATACATCTTCATATTTGGAGGACTAAACTTCATTGGTAGTTCGATGGAAGTGATGGTCTCCGAAAATGGAGTATCTGAGATCGTGCCGGCTCAGCTTTTTCTCTGGGTAGTCTGACACCAGGTAGGCTGGAGAGAATTGCATCTTTGAACCCTTTCATTTCCTTGTGCATAGTGGACGCAACTTGTCGTGCTTGGTCGGTTGGGGAGACATGTTGACTTCTTTCTTGATTTGGTGGATGGTTGTTTGATGGCGGATTGTCGCTTGCCACATTGTTGAATGCCCCTAAGAGATTGGTGGGGATTGTAGGATCACTGGGACGGTCTGGAGTATCACAATATTGAGAGGTTGAAGAGATTTGTTCCAACTGTTTTTGAAGGTTTGTGTTGGAGTTTCACATGGTCAGGTTTTCTTCCTCTAATGTTCGTAATCGTTCTTGGAGCATGGCTAATTGTGCTGCCACATGGTCTGGTGTCGGCTCACTGCTCGAAGCCATGACTGGTTGTATTTATGAACCGTAGATAGAGAAATCTTTGCTTGTTGTGAATCGCTAAGGCCCCACGGTGGGCGCCAAATTGTAGACGCTGGTTTTCACCTGAGGTCCACAATCGTGAATTTATAGTATGAGGGCACTAGAGATCCTGCAAAACAAAGGTAGAATGAGCGGGGAGTACTGCCCACCGGTGTGGTGGGTGACGTATGCACTCCTACGCTCAAGTCAGTAGTGAAGACGAGCTGTAAATAATGGAAGAGCAAGACTAGATGTTACCTTGACTTCTGTTGACTGCCATGAGGGCGGTGGCCAGTGTTTAAAAAGTAAGAAGCTTAGAGAGCTCAAGTATGAGAGCTCATACCTGCCTGTGAACAATGAATCATCTTTTCCTTTTATAGGTTTTTTGAGATAGGCTCGTTCATTTCCTTTTCTGTTGGACGCCCTGAAACGGTCAATTAAATGAAGGAGTTATGAGTTTAGGCGTTTTCTAATCTGGTAGCCGTTGAGTCTACATGTCATTTGGTAAAGTCATTTGTGGGTTTGTGCTAATGAGATCTCTCGGTCCAACATCAGTTTGGGCTTTATTAGAGGGTTTTGGGTTGTATCTGACATTGGGCCTGAGGTGAAATATCAGAAATGCCATTGGCCCATACAATTAATATTCAAAGTTTAGTGTATAATGGTTAAGTTTTGATTTGAAAATTAGGTAGCTGAAATGATTTCGATTGGTTATGGTAAGAAATTTGGGATATCATGTCCAAAAATAAGAAAAAAAATAAATAAAATTAA